>JAGDQM010016872.1:0-30106 GCA_017580835.1 Termitomyces bulborhizus
CCGGCTTCTTCAAGAAATTGAGTCATACCTCGGTAGTCGCCCGTCGAGAAGGTGTTGAGGCGCAAGGGAGTCTCATACCCTCCGTAGGTTGCACAGTCTCATTATGCTTGGGTCTAGGTCGTTGCTGCCGCCATTCCCTTTTGAGACTCTGTCGATTAAAGGTGACTCGAATATAATCTGCATGCTTATATGAAAACATACTGTTAACTTGAGGGCAGGAGATAGAGAAGCTTCTTCTTCTTTTGAGCCAGAGGCAGGAGGCAGAAAAGTCTGTTTGATATCTGACTTGAGTGTAGTGTCTGCAGCAGATAATTTAGGAGTCGAAAATGATGTTTGGTGCCTTGCTGAAGAACGTCGAGCGACATCGTGTCGACGAGCAGGAGAGGGTTTGAGTGGAGCTGTCATGAGTGTCTGTGGTAGATCGAGTGCTAAGTGTGTGTGAAAGCAGCTAAAGAAAGACTCAGCGGCTCCGACTATTGGGTGCCCATTGCAAACCTATCAATGTCATGACTTGTTTCTGACATTTAGCACGTGCACAACACTCGGTCCGGCTACTAGTCAGAATCAAATGGCCCCTACATATGATCCTTGACTTACCGACTTGACAAGTCGCCTTCAGCATGTTGCTGACCCATGTATCACAGAGTCTCCAGCAGTATTCATCCGTACATTTACATTGCTGGATATCGTCTAGAGGCACCTTGTTCATGCAGCTCTTGAGGTACTTGAGTGAAACAAACCCTGACACACCCCTTTGCCTCGTGTTCGATGCGATGAGTGGGTGGTGAGGGTCTCATAATCAGATAACACTGGATTAAGAAGAGCATCCGTCGCAGACTAGAATGCTCTCTCTTAAGTCGACCGTCGCGGATCAACGCAGGAATTCCTAGTTCTCTGGCAAGTGTTCTTTCTGTTACCAATCTATTTCATGAGCAATTGGGAAGATCTTTACATGAAATGCGATAATATCATAATCCTTCAAAGTCCCACGTGTGATATCGATGTCATTTACCATCTGGTGATATCAACTTCCGCCTCACCAAACACGCTCGTCTTTTTCACCTCAAAGTCACCTTCCATGGGTTCCTCGACCTGCTTTTCATATATTTCTGGAAACACCTTCTTCAGAAAACGATGCACGTGAGTGTTAATCTGCTCAAACTCCAACAAAAATCCATCATGGCCATCGGGAGAAGGTATGATTACAAGCTCTGCGTCTGGGATGTAAGTTGCAAGCTCTCGTTGCTCCGTCGTTGTGAACAGCCCATCGGTCGCAATGCCAATAACCAGTGCACGAGGAGGAAGGGTGGCAAGTACATGCGCAAGTGCCAGTGACTCCCCATCAACACCGACTGACCGCCCACGAGCCACGTCGTGAGTGTCCATTTTGCGTGTGATGTGAATGTAGCAGTTGGCATCGAAGCGCCCAATAAACTTGCTCCCTTGGTAGCGGAGATATGACTGAGCTGAAAATATCGGTGGTCTCGATGGAAGATTATTCGCTGGAATGAGATGATGTGAATGGTTCCTCTGTGTAGCATTTCGATGACCATCATTGTGAAACACAAGAGGTTCGCCACCATGCTCCGGATGTGACTCTGGATCTGGATTACCACAATCCAGTTGTGGCTTGCGTCCGAAACGACTTTCGAAAGAATCGCGAGAGCGATACGTCAAGAGTGCACTCATTCTGGCGGCAGCCAGCCCCGATGCAGGTTGCGTGATATAGAAACCATCTTGATAATCGGGATCGCTGTAAATACTCTGCCGTTGGGCCTCCCCCCAACTTATACACCAGGCAGAATGTCGTGCAGATGTTGCCAAAGGAATGACATGACGGATGTACCCTGGTGGGCTGCAAAGAGGCCACTCAAGAACAGCCATGCCGCCCATAGACCCACCGATAGCGACGGCTACAGATTTAACACCAAGATGATCAAGAACAAGCTTATGGATCCTGTAAATTATACGTTAACGCATATCATGATCGGAGCGGAGCTACTTACCGTACGTCATCTCTAATAGTTGTTGGAGGAAATTCAGGACCGTATGGTTTCCCAGTGTCGGGATTCAACGTGATTGGTGATGCAGAGCCATAGGGAGACCCAAGTACATTTCCACAAAAGATGAAAAATCTAGAAGGATCGAATGCCTTGCCCCGGCCCATAAGCGGCCCCCACCTAGTTCAACCATGAATGAAAATGAGGGTACCCATCAACAAGAAGACTAACCAATCCTCGACATCTGCGCTTCCAGTAAATGCGTGGCAGATTATCATGACATTGTCGGCGTTCTGATTGAGCTGACCCCAGGTTTTATATGCCACTGGAACATCTTTGAGTTCTGAGCCACACTCAAGAGTGAACAAAGGCACGATGTGAATAGATTGGTCGATGAGTGATGTCAGAAGCGACATGAACAGAGTCGACTTCAAAATTCTTCAACCAATTTGATTTGTAATAAATAATATTGTAGTGTCGTCATAGCCTTTTTATTTGACCAATTGCCCGATCAAGTCAAATATGTCGACTTGATTAAGCTTTCCGCTGTCCCCGAAACTGTCATTATTCATGAGTCAATAATACGGACCAATCCCAATCCCCATCTTTGACATCGGTGACCTGCCAGATGATATAAATATACCACTGGCAGCGTGTACCAACGTACTCACTCGACCCGAGCTTCAATCTTGGTCACTTGAGTAGAGAGTGGTTGCTAACATGTATATCGAGGTTCGGAGACGATGTTGCAGGACGACCATTTTCCACTCAGTCTGAATAGAATATCTAGTCTCACGATACAGCAACGGGAGGTCGCATTAACAACTCGTGCTCTTTGTGCCCTCCGTCTTCTGACCCATAAAATTCGAAAGGAGAAGGCAGATATATGTGAAGGGTTCTCTCATGTCAATTATTTATTATTCAAGTTCTCACCCAGCATTTTCATGCGATATTCCGCGTATTTCTATCTCCAGCGGTCTCACTCAGCGATACTTGATAACACTCAGTCAAACCTCTTCATCGTCCAAAGCCACTTGATCAACTCTCCGGGCGCCGTTGCCTCCCACAATGGTGAGAACATGATTCACATTTTTCCAGGTATTGACCAGCTTCCATGTGGATATGAAACTCGTTCTCAAGTGTCCTATCTCTATCAGGCTGCCGACTTCTTCATGATAGTACCATTTGAGTATATCGTTCTGGATAACTAACCTCACTAGTCAACCAAGTGGCAGCAATCCATTTCCTGTCATCTTGGCCGGTTCAAAAATAGGGAAGCTGGCATACATCTCAAAACGCATCTCTGACGGAGCTCACTTTTCAAGCACTGGAAGAGGGTGTGGACTGCACGTACAGCAAGGTTTCCACGGGGTGGAGGAACATGAGTAATATCGCTTTGAAAGTCAAAGGTGTACGTACACAATGCAGCGTGGTCAGAAATCCCGAGTCCGTATCTGGTGATATTCTTTCGGCCCAGAACAAATCTCGCGAGTCTCCCAATTCAGTCCTCATCCGTTCACACATTACGTCAATCATTTTCTTGTGGTGTAAATAGAATTGCAGCCTGACTGAGCCTCCCTTGCACTGTCCTCATCAATGATAACTGTTCATCATTTGAATGACTCCCGTTCTCAAAGAATACTGTGGTTGTTGGTGAGCAATGCGTATACAGCCTACAACCTGGAATCTTCATCTTCAACTCGATGTATAGGAAGAACTTGGCTTGCCATACGAAATCAGATATTACCAACGCGAAGCCAACCAGCTTGCTCCCCCCGAACTGCTAGCGATCAATCCTCTTGGAAAGTCTCCAATCATCACAGATGGTAATCTCACTTTGGCGGAGAGTGGTGCAATCGTCGGTGTGTAGCGAGCTGGCATTCATCAGTCACTATGTATGATCATTCCCCACTAACCTGAGCCTGGACAGAATATATAATTTCACAATACAGCAACGGAAAGTTACAAGCACCGGCATCCAGCCAGGGCCACATTGACAATCTGTACTGTTTGTGGTGTCTTTTTCTCCTGTCTATCTTCAAATATTTGAGACCAACGGTAGATACGCACTATGCGGAAGGGTCTCTCATGCCAATTCTCGTCTCCAAGCTCATATATGACATTATCCTCACCAAGTCCCCCTTTTTCATACGACCCTTTGCAAATCTTGTCTTCAAAAGTCTGACTGAGCAATACTTGACGCCTGCGTTTGAAAAGCATTTCACAATGGTGAGAAAGATATCCGCCTATCTAGCACCCGCCGCCCTGACTAGTCCCTTCCGAAGATTGAAGACCACCTTAACCGCAGTACGACAGGTTGGTTTGCTGGTGGAACTGAGCCAACTGTATGTCTCAACTCCTGAATGAAAGTCGATTTCTTGTGACCTTTCTCTCTTTCTCAGGCTGCCGACTTTCTCATGATATTTCCATTGGAACTCATCATGACTGTATTGCCAAAACTCGCTAAGCCTAAGATGGTGGAGTACGTTAAACAAGTACACGATCGGTAGAACAAAATTCCGTCTTTCCAAATTTGCTGACGCTCACGACTCTTCTTACTAGCCCGGCCTATAAGCGGGTAAGCTGCAGCATCGGGTTCCATTCTTACTCTTGACTGTGACTGAGCTCGTTTTGAAGGCGCTGGAAAAGGGTGGAGAATACACATACTACAAGGCACACAATAATAATACGTAGTCTTCATAGTCACTTGCTTAACCATGGAGTGACCTTCCACGTGAAGGAATATGGATAATATTAGTGACAGTGACAACCTGATATGCTAACAAGTTACGAAAAGGAGGAATTCATTGCACAGGCCTATAGAGACGCTCCGGTATCCGTGAGACACGACACAAGACTTGACGGCGAAGACGGGGATCCTGGTCAAAGGTTGGGCGAACAGACGAGAATTGATGCTTCGGTGGTTGTGATGCCAGGATGTTTGACTTGACGCTTCTAAGTGAAAAAGAATAAAAATTGTCAATTCAGTAAGATCAGGAACCGGAGTCTCTTATCCCGTCGTTAACATACGGCGGTTTCGAGGTTTTGCGGTATCGAGTAAGACATTTTTGTAAACAAAAAAATACGAATGTCTAAAGCCCTATGAGTAACATTTATAGAGATTTTGCGTGCTCACCAGAATCCCAGAGAAGATAGCACGGAACAGTAGGCCGAAGAGACAAAGAACCGACGAAAGAGGAACGTGGATCAAGTACCCTAGTGATTCCAGATCGACTTGTAAAGCCGAACTTAGCGTGAGTATCGTAAACCTTGATCCGAAGACAAACCATGAATAATGGATCCTAAGAGTCTTAATAATCCTGGAAAGAACCAAGAGAGCGTATAGAAGTCGGTGACCATGTGGGCATTGTGCTGAACTAAAGCCGCAGAAACATTCGCAACCTTCTTCATTTCCTCGTGAGTTGTTATTGTCAGGTTCGAGATTGTAGTGGCCAGAGCATTCGCAGACAGAGAAGCTTTTACCTGTGCTTCGCTGAGAAGCGTAGCCTGATGAATGGAGGATTCGAGAGTATGCGCGACTTCAGAGCCTATTGCAGATATTTTCACAATAGACTATGATTTGATCATGCATGCTGCTCCATAAGGCATACGAAAAGACGTGCCTGTGTCAGTCTATCCAACCCGTCGCCTAACGAGGCCCACTGGTGTTGAACTCGGTCCTAAGTCAGACGAGGTGAGTAGTCATTTGAGAAGAACATCCTTAATAAAGTCTACAGTGATGTCGACCGAGGCCTGTGACTGGACCTTGAATTCCAGAAGCAACTTGTCAAAATGTTGGAGTAACGACGATTCCATAAGATAAGTCAAAGCACGGAGTTCGTCCGCATGCTGATGACTTTGTGTGAATCGTAATAACGATAAGATGCTTCGAGAGCATACCCGATGATACAAATCTTGGAGTGATATCGATGTCTAACCAACAGTGAGCACTCATATAAGCAATGTATGCCTCGAGGTAGAATATACCTGTTCCACGAGATGGACAGAATGTTGCTCTTGTTCTTTTTGTAGACGAGACACTGCTTCCCTGAACGTGCCTAATGTCTGTTTATTCCATTTAGCATATGTTCACGTGTTGATGGAAGCAGGCAATTTTGACATCATCAAAGTTTGTCTTGAACAGTATCTCCCAGTGACCAACACTGGAATTGATGGTGCTGTAGGCGGTGCGGATGTGAGATACAACTTCATTCAAGTCCTGAAAGTGGGTGTCAAGTTTGTAACTAAGTCCTCACTTCCAGATTCACGTACGTCAAGGCGGCTTTCCAAAGAAGTCATGCTGAGTTGTGCAATTTTTTCTCGCGCAATGATGTATTGCAAAAGAGCGGCCTGATCCGCGGTAACATTCTTGTAAATATCACGCGCCACGTCTAGGCCGACATCGTTGATCATGTCATCAGGGCAACAGATAGATTGGGAGATACCGATATCGTTCCAGCGTCGAAATGCAAAGCAAAGCTGTGCTAGAGTACCTGATGACCATAAAAGAAGATATTTGAAGAGCACGTACTTACGAGTTTCACGCAGATAACCCGAATAGCTTGACCAAAATTGGGCGCTTCGAGAGAGTGCACTAATACTGGTCAAGAATTGATGTAATGAGTCGGCATGCGTTTCTTACTCCACGCAGTCTCCCTGCAGTCGAATCACATCAGACGTCAGATGTCGTAGCTGAAATCCGGCGATAAATGGGTTGCATTCCAAAGGAACAGAGTGGTGGGTGGCTGTCGCCAATTCACAGAGTGTCATGGTTATAGCAACTTGTGGAAATTTAGCCAGTTGCAAAAGAAGAAAGAAAGAATATAGATTTCACCATTGACACGTTCGCCTTCATTCATGTCTAGTTCAGCACAATGGGACTGGATGGATGCAGCAGCTTTTCGAAAGCAATCCGGTCTGCGAGCATAGTCATCCAGAGAGCCTGATGGCACATTAGAATTCACCTGGTATTGTGAAGGATTGATGGCTAACCTTGGGCCCGAACAAGGACACCTATCTCTTCTTGTGGAAGCGTTGCATCTAAAATACGAGCAATCAAGGAAACATTGGACATGTTCAAGGAATTGATACCTCTTGGGGGGGAAACAGTCTGTCTATTCCATAAGCCAGAAATTGGTAGAGAGAGTGTACAAATGAACAGAAGAATCGCGAAAGACATGCCAATTAAGCTTGGTGGTTAAGTATGAGTCGTGTAAACAATTGCTGACATCAGTTCAGTTCTCACACGTTTACACATTCGGACAGCTTAATTGACACAAGAAACCCGACTTCTGCCAAGAGGGCAAATGAACACAGTGGGGTTGTTAACTCGCTGAGGTCAAGATCAACAGCGGCGACGAGCAGTAGATGGTTATCAGGGATGCCAGAGGCCTAGTGAAACTTGTCATTTCCGTACTCGGTAATCTCGTAGTTTCTTGTTTTGTATGACATGTGGATCTGACTTGGAAAGTTTCAAGAAGATTCGAACTGATCAACAGTAAGCACCGCTTTCTAATATCGTCCGTGATGATAGCCATGGCAAAAACTTTTCCTGGCCAAGCCTGTCGAGATCATGCTGGAGAAATTTGATCCTCGTAAGATGCGCATAGTTCTTAAGACCGTCTCTGAAGAGACTTGGTTCATCGCCTCAGGAAAATATGGTAGCTGCATGAACTGGCAAGTAGTCTCAAGACCTTATGAAGGATGATTTTTTTGATGTTTCACCATGAGACTCTCGTACAATTTGTTGTTAGGTCAGCTACCGGAGACTAAGGCCATCCTGATGCTAAGAGCAGACGATTGAATCAACATAAAGATTTCATAGGAACATAGTGATACATGTCGAATCACAAAGATCGTGATAGGGTCACAAGAGGCGTGGGTCATGATCGTTACAATACAAAGGGGTATCAAGTGGCAAAACTATGAAACAAGTGAGCTGTATGTTAATTTTATGAGAAAAAAGGCAGGAATGTATTAGTGAGGGAGGGGTACACTAGATAGGCAGACGAAAGGAATGTGAGAATTAGAGTAACGACCGGTAAAAAAAATGGAGTGGGAGAGCAAGTCACCAAGAGAGAAGAGCAAAAGAAAGATTAATGACGATCCGTCTCGACCCGTTTCCGCGAGCTTGATCCAGGATGGATTTGAGACTGCCAGTAAGCGGCACCTTCTCCCTTGAGCCATTCTCCAGTCACTGCATTGCGTTCAAAATCACCATCCTGATACCCATAACGTTGCTGCAGCAGCCTCAGTAGAGGATTACGTAGTGCCGGGTCCATCCTGACGCTCTCTCCCGGATAATAACTTCCAACGCCGTGGCGAGACAGACTTTCCTCAAAGAGAGCTTCCTCATGAGTACATCCACAGTTGAGATATCCAGGAGGGGCATTGCGAGGTGGAAATGACCGCCGTTCTCGACGGGAATCGTGCCAAGCGCACAGCGCATTTCCGGCCCGATTGAGCGAACAGAAAATCTTTTTTCGTGTTTCCGTGCGGGCTTTCCAGTCTTCCTGGAAAGAGGCCAGAGGCGGCGACGCAGGCAGACAAATAGGCTTTGACACCGGCTCTTTAGCGTGCAGTTCCTGCAGGGCGACGCGGTAAATTGTCGTCTCAGCCTCCGATTCGCGCAATCTTTGGCGTAGCGTGACAATTTCCGCCCTGAGCTGGTCCTCTACAGAGATGGGATGATGTAACGGCTGTGTAGGCAGCGCATAACCAGACTCGTTGTGTTGCATACCATGCCGAGAATAGGGGTCGAGCATAGTATTACCAAAATTTGGTGACCCTGAAGAGTTGGATTCGGGAGAAGAGCCTCTCATCGTCGTCGAATCGAAATCGAGGTTGTTGACATGCATATCATAAGTCAAGCTATCCATTCCAGCATCCACGGGGTGAGAAGAATGCGGTAACCCCTGAATCACAACAGGTTGGCTTGATGACCAATTGCTGCTGGGGAACAGACCGTCGTTCCGCATGGGTGGAGAACGACTACTACGATGGACAGAATCGCCAACGGCTCCTGTGAGGCTGGAAGTCATGCTGGAACTGGATGATCCTGATCTCATGGTGTACAATCCCTCCTGTGGGGTGATTCAGTTCAATAGCAGATGTATGCTTGTGCCACCTACATCCACGTATGGCTGACTCAGAAGAGAGTATGTCTCATGACCACTGCGATTCCTTTGAGCGGGAATATTGCACTTCCCGCTTCGCGATCCGGAATGGGAGGACCACGTCGTCCCGGACATTGTTGATGTATCTATGTTGCACCTGAGTAAGAGTGAGGGGCGCTCCCGCGTCGCAACGGAGAACACAACTTGGGATGAGAGATTGTAAATGATGAAAATCCAAGTTCAAGTGGAAACTCTTTTAAGGCCGGTCTGAATTGGCGGTGCAGATCTTGCATTTCTCTGTAGCTTGGTGCGTGGATGGTGTCAGTATCGCTTGGAGCTGATCAGGAAAGTTGTGAAGGAGACGAGCTTACAAACTTGGATAATAGAAACAGGCTGTACACCTTGAAAAGTGGATCTGTAAGTGGCTCTGTATGATGCCAATTGCCGAGCCAATTTGAACGTTGATGGGGATTCGATACATCGACACAGGGTTGGTTCCCAATCTGACTCAATTCGGTCCATGTCAGAGAAAGCAAGTGCTCCATCTGTTGATAAAGAGTGTCAACATTATATTCTCGAGTTCGAGCATAACCAACAGAGACGGATGTTATGTCAATTGACGTTCCGTTCCGGATCAAAAAATAACAACAATTCCAACATGGATCCAGTCGGTGCCATGATCCAGTCGGTGCTATGATCCAGTCGGTGCCATGATCCATCTTGACCGGCGAAGATTATGGACTTAAGCGGGTAATCAATGATGTTTTCCGTGATATCAAAGCATAGACGAAAGGAGAAAAACAAAAAACCCACGATGATATCAGTATGTACCAGTGAACTGGCTTAGAATAAGCATTCCCAGCCCGTGAGTAGCTTCAAGCCTCAGATGAGAGTTATTGCCTGCGATAAATAGTGTCCAAAATTACTACTGCCTTGTTCAAAAGGCCTGCATTTCAATAGAACAAAACCGATCACCGGGAGATAACATCCGTCGATGAGTCCAGTGTATCGAGTAATTACATGATAACACAATGCAGTTACCATTAATATCAACAGAAATTATCAGTCGGGTCCTAACAAAAGAAAATGTTTTCCGATTCTGTCAGAGGATGGCGAACGATGTCACGCCATGGTTTGGCCTGTACCGGGATATCACTGGAGAGGATATGAGTGCTGACCAAAACGCTAACAAGGCTCACATACCAAGAACCGGGAGGGACTTGAACTAGGCCAGTTGCCTCATTAAACTCTACGAATTTTGTAATTTCCACAGCTGGGCGACCTGGGCATCTTAAAAGGAGTTGGTTGGAAGTTGAACAAGATTAGAAAAACATAAGCTGACATGCGAAAGAATCGAGGAATTGGGTAACAATCGTTATACTTATGATGCTGAAAACAGCTGAATTGAACGATTTCTGCGATGCGACACGGCGGCGACATGACGGAATGGCGTTCGACCCATCACTTTTCTCAGTCCAATCACGTGGTCGATCAGCATAAAAAACCGTTCGAGGTGGAAATCGAAAAGTCATCCAACTTTTCTCCCATCCATCATCAAAATGGTTTACAAGGTCGCTGGTAAGTCCAGATCGCAGTCCGAGTCGTTACAGAAACCAACGAGATCAATCAGATATCTCTCTTGCTGCGTTCGGTCGCAAAGAGATCGAAATTGCTGAGGTTCGTTCGCTCACAGCCTCTCTTCCCATCGTTAACAATCGTCCTACAGCATGAGATGCCTGGTCTCATGTACATTCGTGCAAAGGTACTGAGTTCATGCCTGATCATGATTATGATGATTGATCTTGTTCATCGTCAAGCATGGTCCTTCCAAACCTCTTGCAGGGGCCCGCATCGCTGGATGTCTTCATATGTGCGCTCAAGCCCTTCTCTTACCCTTCCGCTGTTCTCATATGCGACAAAATCAGGACTATCCAAACGGCTGTCCTTATTGAGACTCTCGTTGCTTTGGGTGCCGAGGTCACCTGGTCATCTTGCGTATGCCATCATCACTCGCTAATACAACCTGTACAATGACTTCCGTTCTCCACAGAACATTTTTTCTACACAAGATCATGCTGCTGCCGCGTATGTCCGGTCATTGCCTCATTTTGATCTCATCATAATAGCTTTCTGTAGTATCGCTGCGACCGGTGTTCCTGTCTTCGCGTGGAAAGGGGAGACCGAGGAGGAGTACACTTGGTGTATTGAGCAAACCCTTGCTGGTTTCGCTGGCGGAAAGCCTTTGAATATGATCCTTGATGATGGTGGTGACTTAACCACCCTCGTTCACGAAAAGTATTCCCAGTATCTCCAAGGTAATTTTTTTCCCGTGTGAAATAAGCCGATGTCAACTCATTTGTGGAACAGACATCCGCGGGGTCTCAGAAGAGACCACCACCGGCGTTCACCATCTGTACAAGGCTTTCCGTGAAGGAAAGCTCAAGGTTCCCGCCATCAATGTCAATGATTCCGTGACCAAGTCCAAATTTGATAACTATTATGGCTGTCGCGAATCCCTTGTCGATGGCATCAAGCGTGCTACTGATGTCATGTTGGCTGGCAAGGTTGCTGTCGTCGCTGGCTATGGTGATGTCGGCAAGGGCGTGAGTCCAAAAAATCTTTCCTATGTTCTCTTCTAAAGGCCAGCAACAGTGTGCTGAATCTCTCCGTTCTTATGGTGCTCGTGTCCTGATTACCGAGATTGATCCAATCAACGCTCTCCAGGCTGCCATGGCTGGCTATGAGGTCACGACCATGGAAGATGCCGCCCCTCGTGCGAATGTCTTTGTCACGACCACTGGCAACAGAGATATCATCACCGCCGAGCACTTCCTCCAGATGCCCGAAGATGCTATCGTCAGCAAGTAAGGGTCTCAATATCTATGTCGCTGTGATTCTCAAGTTTTTCATAGCATCGGCCATTTCGATGTCGAGATTGATGTTGCTTGGTTGAAGGCCAACGCCAAGTCTGTCACCAATGTCAAGCCTCAGGTCGATCGCTATACCATGCCCAGCGGTCGCCACATCATCCTCCTCGCAGAGGGTCGTCTCGTCAATTTGGGGTTGGTGCACTCCAGACTTAGGTGGTCTTCTGTCGCGTTCTGACATCATTTTTAGTTGTGCTACTGGCCACCCTTCTTTCGTCATGTCCTGCTCTTTCTCCAACCAGGTCCTTGCCCAGATTGCTCTTTGGACAACTCCCGAAAAATTCCCCCTTGGTGTCCACATGCTCCCCAAAGAGCTCGATGAGGAAGTCGCTCGTGCTCACTTGACTCAGCTTAACGTCAAGCTCACCACACTCACGCCGGCCCAATCCACTTACCTTGACATTCCCGTCAATGGTCCTTATAAACAGGTATGCTCCATGCTTGGACATTACAACATGCAATTAACGGCCGATTCTTCTAGGATCATTACCGTTACTAGATGTGTGCTGTATATACCTGTATTCATCGACGGCCTCAACGAGCCCTCGCCAATTGGTCGAGATAATGGGATCTTCAACGTCCTTGGATGTGTGATTCGTTAGCAGAGTTTGATATTTGGGCTCTTGGACGGAGGCAGGGATGATCGTTTTGAGAGCGACTGATGGCGCGCTCGGAGGTAGTGTATCGTGTTACTTCAGACCAGGGCCTCAACGAGCCCTCCGGTCATCGTGACCTCAACGTCGCTGTAGCACTGTTGTTTATTGATTGCGAATAGTGGTCACGGTTGTTTTTAGAAGTGTGATCTATCTATTGAGTAACTTCGACGATGGAATATTCTCTTTCACGTCAAAGTCGGCTTAAGGCACGGCTTGAGGCTCGATTCTACCGGAAGTACAATGAGCTGAGTGATTCTGATTCAAGTCTTTCCTAACTGGCTAATCGGACTGAGGTGAACGAGTTACTGATTGATCTTTTTCTCCTTTTGACCAGATGGAAAAGGATTGTCGTCCTGTGAACTTGTACTGTAAGTCTAGTAGCCGGTCTCGATTTGTCTCCAACGAGTTTTTTATCATCTCCAATACGCTGACGTGTACGCATTGATGACTGACCACTTTGATTCAATGGGTCGTTATTGACAGCGACATTTTGGATTTGTAACGTGGCGCTGTTACTAACTCCAACCTCTCCAAAAACGCCGTTTTTAACGTCATGAGACTTGGCTGTCCATACCGAAATCATGGCAACGGTAAGCTCTCTGATCTTGCGGTCTCGCCGATGGTCTCTCAATCTTAAGGAATAATTGAATCAATTACTCTGTCTGATGACCAACTCAAATCTGCGATTCGTAACAACATCTGATTCATCTCTTTGACGCGGTCCATTACTCAAACCATACACCGGGATTATTCTAGCTCCGGTCTAGACCTTGGTTGTTCCCTATTAGAAAACAACATCTGCTCGACATTCTAGGAAGTTGGTCTATGTCTTGAAGACCTAATGAGAGCTCAAATACAAGACAGCGCTTGGTTTCTTCCGCAGCTCAATGCACAAGTCAAGGCCATTTTTACGAGCTAATCGTGGACTCTGCGTGTTGTCGTTTCCTTCCTCGACGGATGGGTCATCTGTTCTCATTGGTGTGGGACTGCCTCTTCATGGAGAAGGGTCGGTTTTCTCCGTATTGATTTCCGAGCGCCCACCATCATCCCTCGAGCCAGCTCGAGCCATGAAACCAAACATTCGATTCTGTCATGGACGCCCCGAGGGTATTCCCCTCCCCGTTTTGTCTTTTTCATATAAATCGGCCAAGCATTAACGACCGATCCCGATTGCCTCTGTGCAAGCAAAGGCCCTACCGATGAAACCTTACTTAAATAAGTAACACTGGACAATCATTCTTTGTAGTACGTCTCCACCGCGGAAAACTTAGAGCGCCAAATCGTCCCTTGCCCCTTGCCCTTCCCCATCCACTCCCAACACTCTTCCGATCCGGAAAGTTGCTGCATCACAAAATCTGGACGTCGTCCAGTCTGAAAAAAGCGTTATCAAACACATAGTATGTCACTACTATACCCTGCGATGGTCGGTCGCTCTCAAACATGGAGTCGCTAGTAGCATGGATGGTTTGACTCTTGGTCAACTACGGGAGTCCAAATTAATGAAGTTGCACTGGTATCGACAAGCGCGGTCGATGTAATCTGTGAGTGTTTGGACCTCCATGTCGAGCCGGTTTTACCGTTACACAAATTCGGCGTCGGAGAGGTATCCAAGGCGAATCAAAAGGTGGCACAAGACGCATTCGCGTTTTGAGTGGCTTCAGCTCTGAGGACGCAGACAAGCAAAGAGTTATGAATTCACACCCAAGTCTATAAGGGGAAAGGGATGCTTTTGAATATATGCTGAATTCGCAGAAAATGCACACGCATTCAAAGTGTTTACGTTCTGTTCAGATCACCCATAGACAAGAGGAAAAGAGACAGACCAAGGTGTTCTCTTCGTATTAATATATCACAAACTAAGAATTCAGTCTCCATTGTCCATCACGTCCAGTCACAAGCCCTTCTCTTCTCGCAGCTTCCATGAATACAGCTAACTGCTCGATAGTCCTATCATAACCTGGTGCATATTTTAGCATCGTCTGTATGCGATCCAAGGGCAGCGCGCCGAGATTTGTGAGCATGCCCTCAATGAACTAGAAGATCATAAATAAGCTATATTTGAATTTCCGAGATGTGCAAACCTTCCAGTAGACTTTTATCTGTTCTGCTTGCTGTTGCTGCACGCTCTGGACCGGGGGAAGTTCAGGAGCAGAGGGTGCTGCTACAAGTAATGAGAAAGGGTGATTACACTTACACTGGAAACACGGCTTACTGGGTCTAGCAAGACTTGATGGGCCTGCGGAAGGCTCCTCGGCGACTTCTAATAAGCGGAACGTGCCTTCTGTATCTTCCTTCAAGATACCACGGTCTACCCAGGTCAGAAGGGCATTGAGAGCGGCACTTCGATCGACCGATCCTACGCCTTTGATGAGCTCATCCACAGTCCAGACACCTGTTGGTTTGTAGCTGTTAGAGAGATGATCATCATTCATTGCCTGGACAGACCTTTCTCCGAAAAGAGTTCAATGAATGCGGCTTCGAGAGGTGGGACATCGGCCTCAACTACCCGATCATCCAGCTGAAGCTCCAGATGAACCTTTCCAAGGTGTGGGAGCCAACGTAGCTTTTTATCTGGCTTGAAAATATTGAACTCTTGTGAGTACTGCTCTTGAAGTCTGTCACCAGGAAAGATTACATTTCAATGGAATGTAGGCCTTCAACCAAGAATTGACAAACTTCTGAAATTGGCCTGGCATAACAATATCACTGGACTCCAGGGCGGGCCAAAAATGCCTGGAGATGATTGTAGGATGGACTGTTGACTAGATACAGTAAATGATGGTTCACAGATGATTAGAAGGGTAACCTACAGCTTGACGAGATTGCACATGTCCATCGATGCGTTTCGAGTCTGTCATGTCTTTCAACATGACCTCACACACTTGTAGCGCTGCTTCTCCGAAGCGGATCTTGAGGATTTCGATGTTACGTCGCTGCACATGATCAGACAATATTGGACATTTGAGAAATCAGCATCCCTCACTTCACGCTCGACCTTGTCGCTCTCGTCATCTGTGATTGCTAGTAATCGCTGGGCAAGTAAGACTTGCAGCTCTTTCACGAAGAGATCCTTGGAGTCGTAAATGCTGACAAGAGTGCTGATAACATCGCTAGGCTTGTTAGTTCTGAAATCTGGAAAATAATCAATCTTCTTCCATCAGGATGTGAAACTCTGTTCACCTGGACCCGCGTCAACAGGTTCCGGCTCCCAATTCGGGTCGCTATAGTCTTCCACATCAGCTTGCTGTAGCGGCTGAATTGGTTCATTCTCGTCCACGAGTGAGTCCCCACCATCATCGTCACCAACAAGATTAGCAACAATACTCCGAATGGTGTCGGGTCGTTCTCTGAAGCCGTCCCGATTGAGTGAATTGAGTGAGTTTACAAGTATCATACTCAAAGGCCGCACACACCTAAGATATCTTCGTATAGGATCAGCAACTTTGAATAGCAACACGCCGGGTGGATCAATTATTCGAAGGCACTTGATCGTCGCGACGTACTGTGACAGAATCAGTTTCGTATCAGCGCCGGGGTGGAGCAGCCGTTTCTGGTTCCTACGACAGGTCAGATCACTTCATCGCTATTGCCAGTGATGTCACTGACGCCTTCCGTAACGTTTGTACGAGCGCGGACCTTTGATCGACACGCTGCAGACAATCCTAAAACGTTATTAGGCTCCAGTTGGAAAATTTTAATTTGGAAGACAGATAAACCTTCAAATCTTGCAAGGCACCCACAGAGTCAGGAAAGTCGATGATGATATCAAAGATCTCCTTTGTCCTGTTTCCAGTTAGAAAGAAGCTACAAGAATGAGGGTAGTCACTTACCGAAGATCGCAGAGCGTCTTGTTCATATGGAAATCGAATCGCGCACCCACTCCCTGCAACATATTACGAGCGTGCTCCGCTGTCATTTGTCATTCGAATTAGTATCTATACCAGAGAAAGTCAGATCAACATACGACTTGTAGCCCCTCGAGCATAAGGCAGCAACATCCATGAAACCATCTTATCTGACATCCACGACCGCAAGTCCTCCAACATAGGCTTTGACCACGACCCCGTACACATATCAAGCACATACTGTTCGATATGCTCATACCCGACACTCGCCACGATGTACTCGTATCGGTCGAGCAACCCAAGAGTCTCGAACGCAGCCCACAAACGTGGTTCCCGTGCCTCACAGGGAACTGCAGTGTCATATTCGTCTGACGGTAAGGAGGATTTGCAGAGGGCTTTAAAAGCGGACGTAAAAGTTGGAGGGAGTATAGAAAAGAGGTGGGTCTGAAAGTTGAGCGTATATGCAGAAAGTATGGTAGGTCCAAGCCTGGAATCGTCAGCATAGCACATGCAGACAGAAAAGTCAGACCTACTCTTGCGGAGGAGACCATGCATTATACCACTCCAACATTCGATATATAAGGCGTAGAACTATGGACGTGTCGCCATCGTCAGAGGCCTTGAAAACATCAGAAAAGAATACAGCATTCTAAACCCGTCAAACCTCATAATCTTGCAAATACTGAGTCAGGTCAGCGGCAACGAGGTAGTATGACTTGCGTAGGTCCTCTTTGAACAAATAAGGTCGAGTTTACAGTACATACATATACATGCACTCACCAAGAAACCTTTCCAACAAAGCAGGTAGCCTACGACAAGTATTCACCATATTCAACGCTGCATGAACAGTATTCATGTCTAGTCTCAATCATTAGTTCATGTCGCGATCCACGACTACCGACGAGTAGACGCACTATACTGCCTCTTCTGCTCCGCAATATCTTTTGGCCTGAGAAAATCGGTTGCAAGATTCCAAGCCTGCACGGAGTCAGATCGGCTTGACGATTAGAACCAACGCGTACTTGGCTGAATGCCATTAGGCCAGATATCCCAGGTTCGCCATGGTTCAAGCGCGCGAAAGCGTCTTGCCACTTAGACGCCACCTGTGCACGAAGAGCATCGGTGGCCATTCAGTTATCGCAGTACCAGAGTGGTGGTGGTGGTGGTGGTGGTGGTGGTGGTGGTGGTGATGGTGGTCGTTAGATGCCGAACCCTCACATAGGGTTAGGGTTACCAGCACGCCCGCCCTTTCCTTTCCAAAAAAAAAAGTTTTACCTTTCTTCAATTTCGATTTCTTATGTCGTTATCCTTTTTTCGTCTGACTGTCGGTGCTCAACGGCAACTTTTCCACCCTAATACCTTGATCTTCCGTCGTCAAACCTTCATAGCTACTCGTAATTATGCGTCCGGGAAGAAACAGACCAAGTCTACCTCAAACTTCGTTCCTGGCTCCCAACAACCTATAACTGATGCTGCAGCCCAGGAGGAGTATGAAAAAGCCGAATCTACCATGAAAACTGCAGTAGAATGGTACAAGAAGGAATGTGCAACAATCGAATCGCGTGCTAGTGGACGCATTACCCCAGCTCTGCTCTCTGGAGTCCGCGTCAAACTTCCCAACGTCGACTCTGAAATGCGTCTTGAGGAAGTCGCAACTGTTGGCGTTAGGGAAGGCTCAACCTTGTTAGTGACTCCTTTTGAAGAAGAAGTCGGCAGCTATATTTCGCCTGGTTAGACTTGAACTCACCGATACCTTAGTAGACCCTGAAGTACATCGAACAAGCCATATACGATGCAAAAATACCCGGTGCAACACCTCAAAAACAGGATAACCGCACAATTAGAATACCAATGCCTAAGTACGCTACTATCTCGTATTGGAAGTTGAACCAATACACTGACGTTGTTCTAGACCAACTGTTGACGCAAGACTTGCTCTATATTCTACGGCACAGCGCAAGGCAGAAGAAATTCGGGTCCAAGTCAGAAAGCAGCACCAGGCGAGTGTGAAGCGTGGCAAATACGCCAAGCACTCCATAGAGTTAGAAGAGGTCGGTACCGACGTGCTATTGTCACTCTTGTAATAATATTTTCGACAGTTCCAAAAGTTGACAGATCGATATATCAGCGAAGTCGACAAGATTCTTATGAGTCTCAAGAAGGCAACAGGCGCGAAGTAGTTTCCTGATCTGTGCGCATCTATGCTGGGCTCCCGTCGCGAGGAGGTGAGATGCGAGATCTGGAAAGTAGACGAGAGGAGGAATGGTTGAGCAAGTGCTTGCGTAAATCTGGTGATTCGATGTAGTACTGTGAGCAATAGATATATTTAGTCGCCCAAGCTCTCTCGCACGGAATCCCGAGGGGCAAAACGCACTCAAGCCGGCATGGGCGAGTAAAGTGCTACGTGAAAGGAAACTATGTGAGAGACAAGAAAGAAAGACAACGAGACGGGCAAGTGGCTATGAGGGGTGGGAGAGAGTCCGAATGGACTGACGAGCTCTATGCCAGTGGGGAAAAGGAAGCAGAACGAGGGTAAGTGAAAACTGTAAGTGAACTCTAAACAATGTCCGATGAAAGAAAAACAATGGATCTATTGTCGCGAATGCAACAATGGTCGCTTACAGACGCCGATAAGGCTTTTGATCGTGACATTATCGTATGTATATAGCAGTCAAAACAAAGCTTTCGACCATTCAGTAGAGAGTACACATTTTGCAAATTCTTGTGACTTGCAGGTCATCATATATTCAACTATTGCAATCAAGTATGGTTATTTAAGTGAAGTTTGCAGAGGCTCATTGTAATAGTAATATGGAGTCCGAGTCGCGTAGATATTAAAGGGTCGCCGGAATTGAGAATCAACATTAGGGTCCTGATGGAAGTGGCCTGCAGCGGCTGTTAGGTGTTCGTGTGTCGTCGGCCTCCCATAATTCGTGTCTCTCGTTTTGTTTCTCGTTGGGGTATCGAATGTGTCCCGAGTTCTGTGGGGATGAGGTCTCAGCGGTGCATGGTTGTTCAGCTGACCACTCTTTCTATTTGCCGTACTGGAGATTGTATATCAGTGGACATAAGATCTCCAAGGAGCAGCAAACATACTTGGCGCTCGGCGTAGTCTTCTGAGTCTTCTGAGCATGCGATGCTCGTTCGAAAAGGGGATCCTTCCCCCGCTCCAAAGCCGAGGCGTATTGTCTACACTTCAGGAGTTCCTGTGTAGTTGTAGCCCTATCTGCCGTCGCTTTCGCCTTTTCGCTGAATATCTTGTTTGCGTATATCGCCATGATCTCATAAATCGTTTTGTGATCCTCCGCAATCTGTTCTTCGGCCGCTTTCTTCTCTTTCTCTCTCGCACGCTCTGATTGCCGTATCTGCCGTTCTGCGCCTTTCAACTTGACACGCATATTCTCGACATCATTGACTGCCTGTTTTTTTGCTTTGGCCGCTTCCTTCTCTTTCTCTCTCGCATGCTCTAATTGCCGTATCCGCCGTTCTACGCGTTCCAACTCGACACGCATATTCTCGACATCATTGACTGCCTGTTCTTTTGCTTTGGCCGCTTCCTTCTCTTTCTCTCTCGCATGCTCTAATTGCCGTATCTGCCGTTCTGCGCGTTCCAACTTGACACGCACACCATTGACTGCCTGTTCTTTTGCTTTGGCCGCTTCCTTCTCTTTCTCTCTCGCATGCTCTAATTGCCGTATCTGCAGTTCTGCGCGTTCCAACTTGACACGCATATTCTCGACATCATTGACTGCCTGTTCTTTTGCTTTGGCCGCTTCCTTCTCTTTCTCTCTCGCATGCTCTAATTGCCGTATCTGCCGTTCTGCGCGTTCCAACTTGACACGCACACCATTGACTGCCTGTTCTTTTGCTTTGGCCGCTTCCTTCTCTTTCTCTCTCGCATGCTCTAATTGCCGTATCTGCCGTTCTGCGCGTTCCAACTTGACACGCACACCATTGACTGCCTGTTCTTTTGCTTTGGCCGCTTCCTTCTCTTTCTCTCTCGCATGCTCTAATTGCCGTATCTGCCGTTCTGCGCGTTCCAACTTGACACGCACACCATTGACTGCCTGTTCTTTTGCTTTGGCCGCTTCCTTCTCTTTCTCTCTCGCATGCTCTAATTGCCGTATCTGCAGTTCTGCGCGTTCCAACTTGACACGCATATTCTCGACATCATTGACTGCCTGTTCTTTTGCTTTGGCCGCTTCCTTCTCTTGCTCTATTATCACTTGCTCCAATTGCTGTATCGTCTCTGTTGCGTTCTCGAAGTTGACTTGCAGATTCTCTACGATATATTGATCCAATGAATCTGAGTCCGACCCGCTGAGATGCTGCTGCGGCTGCGTCGTGTCCCATTCTGTTGGTACAGACGAACCCGCTTTGGGCTGGCTGTTTTCCTCAACGTTCGCATTCAACATCTCCATACTCAGCATCAACGATATCGCTCCGTCTTTCTCGCCAATACGGACCAGAGAAGCCTTGGGCGTTGCAAAGGATGCCGCCAGGAACCTCCCTGGCGGGTATTTCATGGTCAGGAACGTGACAGCGTCCTCGATCCTGGGGCAAATGATCATCCCAGAGGCCTGTGGGTAGTCCGAAGCTCCATGAGAGTCATATATTACAAAGATTTCGTCGTTCCTGTACGCATTGGGCATGGGAATCTTCATCGCTGCGATGATCTCGGGAACTGCGGTGATTATGGCGGCTGAGATGCCCTCGAGGCCCTTCAGCTTCTCTAGGACTTCCCGGAATGAAGTTTCATCGCATGTTACGTTATCTATGGGCGGAGTGCTGACTTCCAGGGCCTCGGTGAAGTAGGCAAGGCCTGTGATAGCACCCTCGGGGAAAGAATCGTACTCCAGCAACTTGCGCACGTAAGAAGGTGCACCTACGATGGTGGAGACTTCCAAGTGTTTGTTTTGCCTGTAGTACTGTGCGATTTCGGTAGTTTTCTAGATTGTTCCTCAGTTTCTTGTTGTACAGACACGGATAGATGAACATACCATTGTGCACCCCCTTGATAACAACCATAGGAGTAAATCCCGACCAGTCACTCCGGATAGATACCGTTTGAACACTTGGCGTACGAAATTTGATGCGCAGAGTCCGCATGAAGCACGACCTTTGTTGGGGAATCGGTACTGGCTCGTGTCTTTGTGCGACACGATATACATTGGAGGAAGAGGAACATATTCATGTCTTCCTTGCGATGACCCAGAATGAGGGAGAATATCATTGATGAGTCCAAGCGCATCTTCATTCGTTGGATCCCTAATCAGTCTTCGTTTATTCGAGTAATAGTTAGCCATTGCGATTGTTGTAGGTTAACGAAGCTGTTTGGTGGGTGGTTAAGTTGGTTTCCATAGCCTCCTGCCTGTTGTTCTTATAAGGACAGATTTCTGTTGTATCCATGTGCTGAAATTATTTCAAGCTGTTGTTGAAGACACAAAACGTTGCTTTGTGGGCGTCGGTGAATTGTCCACTTACAGGCATTGTTAGAAAAGTATTGTTTTTCAGTTTTGCATTGTTTCTCCAATAATGTCGGTGATGTGGGTGCGCATGACAAGAACGCCGCCTACCGGTTTACGCGTGCCATTGTGGCACTGCTTGGAGCACTTGGACCTTGTCTCGACCAAACCTCCTCCGCTGTCTCAATCGCACTCTTTACGGTATCCGTAGGGAACAGCGCGAGACTGAACATGGCCCCGACACAGGCTTTGAACCACAGCGCTTCAAGTCCCAGGGCTCAAGGCGTACCTGCTTATATACCCTATGGCCGTGGCCTTCCTTTCTTAGTGCACACCTGTATATATATATCCTCCTACCTCGCCAACGGAGCGCTAGCTCCAACCTCTTGGGTGCTAAACCGCGCCGCCGTGCCTCCCTTCATTATGCCTGTATGACCGTGCCAGAAACCGCGAATGTCGGTCGCGTATGACGTCGGTGAGTGCAGTAATGGGGCCTTGGGGCTTGGATTACTTGGTCATCACGTGTCCAACGACGTGAGGCTTCACTCCCTCGTGTTCCCATGCGGGGCTGTTTGCACTTCCTTTCCCTAACGGCTGCAATGGTACTGGACGCGTATCTCGATGAGCTACGTTAAATCATTCTGTGTCACACCCCCACGTCTCGACCGTCGGGACAAACTTCACTTACCTCTCTTGTACTTTGACTTGGCATTGGAACCAGAAAAAGGATATGTGGGAAAATACTGTGCAATTACGTGGCCCGTATTGTTAGTTGGCTGAATGTCTTGCCTTAAGCAAGATCGCAACGACTTGATCACATTTCGCGATGTGCTTTGTCTGCTTGTCATGTATGCTTTCTCTCTGTCGATTGCTTCGATATCCAGGACCACATCGTTGTGCATCCCCGAGTTTGTATTCTAGTAGAAATGTGGATTTGCCGACAAAAGATCTAATGTAGCTTCTGTTGCTCTTCTCTGAGTCTTATTGTCATTGTCACAGCAATTTGATCGCTGTCCAAATCCTCACAGCTGCCATGTCCGTCTTTTCCTTTGTACCTGCTTGATATGTACATCATTTCCACGAAGCAGAAAGACGAAGATGAAGTCTTCGTCATGAGTCACTGGCAGGTCAGGTACGCATTGAAACGAGTTCAATCGGCTTCGGACATCATACTAAATGAACCCCTCAGCCCCAGAGAAAAATATAACTCGACGTAAGGTATGCATGACAGAACTTTCATACCTACCCTACGGCTAGAACAAGTAAGATACCATCTCGTCATCGTGCTGTGTTGCGATAAGGTCCCCACTCTTGGCTCCTTCTGGTCGCTTCACTGATACACAGTCAGGATATCTAGCCTCTCCGATCCGTCCTGCCCAATCAAAATCTATCAAATGAACCCTCACATCATCGGACGTAAGGGAGGCAGGATCGACGAGAAGATTGGCGTTGCAAATGTCTCCATGCACAAATCCTCCTTCGTGCAGTTTTTGGACGAGGCTCTGCACCTTATGGTGGACTTTGTCTTGATCAGTCTTCGACAGAACACATCGATGGAGATCTTTGTAATTGGACCGTTCCATGATGATCGCAGTCCAGTCAGAAGAGATGCGGACAGATTTCCTCAATTGCGGTGCCAAGTCATACAGGGCGAGATACTCATGTGCAGCAACCGAATATTGGGCGGCAAATTTGACGATACACTCTCCGGAACCAAGAGGGTCCACAGTGGCAGTGAAGACCAACTTATCCTCGCAGAGTCGATTAGTATATGTGAAATTGATCTGTTGACCGTCGTCGTGATACGATCTTAGATATGGGTATCCGCGAGCGTTTTGAATATGACTGTTAGGCTTGGGGGTACGTGCACCAGCCAGGGCTTTGATTGATGCATAATGTGTACGAATGGATTGATATGTCTCGACTAAGGCATCTAAAGTAGATGCCATCGCAAGCCGTTCTCGTTTTTCATGCCAATGAGTCATAAGATTGATGTCTCGGGTGAGGGGCTCGACTCGAACACGATTTCCATCCCAAAGGGCACCGTAAAAGCCAAGTTGCGTACCTGTGACCCATGAGAAAGTGAATGAAGACTGATAAAGGTAAGAATATACCCATATGAATGACCAAAACGCAGGGAAAACATGTATCATGGTCGTACCAGCGGTTACGGTGTTCCAGCGCTCTGATCAGGCAATCGAAGTAGTATTCAACCGCCTGGTGAAGAGGACGACCTTCTTCGTTCCTACATGCATAGATTGCTGTCGGCATAATCTCAAAGTTAATTGAACTGCGCGTTATATACCCTGTGCCGTTGAATCCACTCGCAGAAAGGAATTTCAGGTGGAAATGAGTCTCGATTACAATTCCAATGTTCCTACTCCGGCTAGACTCCGAATCGAACCAGTAGCATCCAGCCACGGAGAGTTCGGAAAGGCAAACCAAAGCCTTATATGAAGGAGCCGCCTTGCATCTATCCTTGAAGATGCCGAAAGCTGGGTGAAGTAAGGTGATGGGAATGGTATCGTGCTCGAAGGGCCGGTTGAGACCAAGACATTTCTCCGAGCCTACAATCTCGCGAAACGCAGGATGCCGAGCTAGATCTGACGGTGCGGCTTCGCATAAGTCCTTCTTGATACGTTTGACAACCTGGATGATATCGTCGTCGTCACGGCTACGTTTGTTCGAAAAGCCTATGGAAGGGATAGATGTGAAGGAGCCACGGAATAGCCAGCAGATAAAGACATTTTCACCTTGGCTCGGTTGCAGAATTTGTACTACAAGATGCAGACACCCCTCTTTGGGACCCATTTCCCAATAATCATGGACCTTCTTAAACAGGTTGAGTTCCTCTACGTCAACTGAGACAAGGTCCTCCGAATCAGAATCTGGTAATGAGAGGTCGCTAACCGCCTTCTGCAAGTCATCGGGCGCGATTATATCTCCACGAAGATCTTTGAAGAGCTTCCAGAGGCGAGTGGATCTTGACTTTTTGTATACAGATGCCGTGGGATCAATCCGGTCGAAGACCTCGTCTTTTAATTCCATAATGTGGGCGCTGGGGAAGACTTCTATAGCTAAAACGGAAGACGAGATGTTGCCTTCTTCATCCACACATACGCAGAGAAATTTCCATGGGTTGTTCATGGTTGAGGTTAAATTTCGGATTGTTTCCGAACTTCCATCTGTTGATTATTTGAGACTGCCAGATCAAGTGCTGTGCCACCATCCTCTATAGCAAGCATTTTCTAATATATATAAAGTCGGTATCTTCAGAACGTATTGATAATATAACAGGATGTATCACAGTTATCATCTCAAATTGCAAAGTGTGTGGATTGAAATGAGCACTGCCACCTTTCATTACCATTTTTCAATCGCGTCAGTGCCCAAACGCAAGGTATGGAGTGATACTTGAGAACATAATCTCATTCTCACAATTTCTTCATGCAGTAGGAATGACCGAAACTCAAACTATGCCCAGCACAGGCGAAGGTCCTCATTCTATCAGAATAACTGATCATGGAAAGTTGAAAGCCTGGATCTCCTTCGCACTACATTTTTTCGAGGTTCGTCCTTTATCTTTATGTTTTTTTTTGGTTTCGAGCGGGACAAGCTCACGTCTTGCGGATAGACGAATGAAGACAGACCAATAGTCTTCCACACTCTCCCTGCAACCCCAAAACCCCCTCCAGAGGGTGCCGATAAACCTTCCGACAAGGCGGAAAGTGGCACCGCAGTGAACCAGAATATGTTGAAACTATCAAAAGCAACAACCGTTGTCCCGCGACTTCTCACTGTGGTCGAGATTGTAAAACGCGAGTTTATCAAATCACTTGTGGCGAAACGCTCCCCCAGACTCGCTGGATTGCATCAATACAACGAAATTGGCTATCTTGAAGAACACGAAACGAGTGTTGAACAATCTGAAGAGGACAGGGCGGCAGAAATCCATAGAGCTCTAAACGGCGGTCAGCAGTACGTGACTGCCTCCTTTTTTCGACAGCAGGCCCTGATACCGTTCGACCTCCAGCGTGAAATGTAAGATGACACCTTACATGAAGATAACACTCTCCCTCAACGCCTTGCCAGAGCTCGCTGAACGTGGTGCAACGTCCGTTTGTTTTTGTTTGAAAAGCTTAAGTCTTTGAGCTCAACTACAATTAGTTACCAGCCGCCCACGATACGAAAGCTCTCCAAATCTGCCAAGATGCGAATGAAGAAACGTGAACGCACCGCCAAGAACCGACTTCCTGAACACGAAACTGCTGGTCCAGCTTCTGAGGCGGCTGCCATAGAAGACTGAGCGATCCCATGTATCCATAAAATATAAGAAATACGCGTGCAAAAAAAAATCACATGAAGAATCGGACTGTCAAAAGAACATTCATTCTTCCATGACTTCGACCTTGGATGAATCGACCGCATCGAGGCCCGCTCTCACACCTCCCATGGCCTCGACAGCCATGCGCAACTGTTCCGCTCGTCCCACCTCGTGCATGCGCTCCACCAAGGTATCCACTACCGACTTACCACCCGCCTCGCCCGACTCTGCTTTGTCAAGCAACTGGGCAATTGCCCAATTCTTGTATCCCGTTGCGCTTGTCTCCCACTGGCGTTTCCCTGGATCATGGGCTAACGAATTCACAGTTGATGTGTCAAGTGGCGGCAATCCGGCTACAGCATTGTACATTGCGACAAATTTGGCGGGGAGAGTGTCAAAGATGTCGAGAGAGGGCGATGTGAGGATGGATAGCTGTTCAAGCTTCGCTTCCTGGCGCTTTCGTTCTCGTTCAGATATATTCAGAGCACGCAGATGCATCCTTCGTAGTTTTCGTTGCTGTTCATACCTTATTAGTCTAATACACGTCGTCGGACTGCGTAACATATCACGCACACTTCCAAGCTGCTTTCTGAGCTCCTCCAGTTCATCCATAAGCTCCTGTTCCCTCTCCGGTGGCCGTGACAAATCTAAATTCTGTTGATGCGGAACCACCATTGGGAGGTCTGGCGGGATAGCGAAGATATTTCTGAGACACCATGCCTCAAAGAAGTCGAACGCGATATCGGTGTGATGCTCCAGCAACGTTTGGAAGGCAACCAAACCCTGCTCTACCTCCTGCGTGCTGTCCCAACCGTCCGTTTGACGCTCTGCGCGTGCATCGACCCATTTCTCAAGAAACTCCTCCATGCCGGTAACGCCATCCTGAACAGCATTATTGGCGATGTTGATTATATCGTCAAGCAGGAGCTGAGGAGAGAAGCCAAGAATCTCTGGCAGGAGTAGATGATGAACTTGTTTCGGTTTCTGCGAAGGGCCGGCTTCACTCGATGTCATGGCCAGCGTTGAAAGCACGTCACGCATCACGATCCATCACGATCAGGAGAATGTGACCAGAAGCATTATATACCCAGAAGGGATTGACCATATTCTACTTGATAGCAATCTTTTGCGTGGATCTCGAGGCTATTGAACGTGACAAATTAGCTACCAAAGACCAAAATGAAAGGCTCATATATATACGAATTCTCGCCTACACCATATTGAAAGGGCCAGTTGCTAGTCCCGAAATGTTGATGCTGTCGTGAAAAAAGGGAAGAAATTCTTCAATTTTTGTATCCATACATGTAAATTATTGGTAATCTCTTCCAGTTGAAGATATCTAAAGAGCACCTTCTTTGCCTTCAAGTCATTCATTCAAGAACCTGCACAACATGGTCACACACCTCCTTATCCAGGCTCCTTCCGAGCCAACAAGAATGTGAGTACACTTGACAAGGAATAACATGTACTGATCAAATATTCTGAATGCCGAGTCTCGGGCAGATATGACTTATGACATCAAGCGGCTACGCGAGTTAAGAGATATTTTTGGCCCGGATTGTGAAATTCTTAGCACGGAGTGTGCTCATATCATTCCTGGATCTACGAACACAGATATCACTGCTGCCAAGGTTGAGCAGGTGGTGTATACATTCCTTTGTCTTCCATCAGCCCCTTCATAGGATGCAAATCTCTGGACAATACTTTCAGTGTTTGGTTAAAAGTTTGTGCTTACTGGACTGAATGGGAACAAGAATCATCGTTTGGAAAATGTTTTGACATACTCAATTTCTGGTTGGAAGTTACAGTGAGCTATTTACCTTTGTCATTACTTTGTTCTCAACCTGTATGGGACACGCCACATATATCCAATATACGTGGTGCTTATGATGATACAATTCCCCCTAGATGGAACCGCAGTCTACAATTTACAGTGACTTGATGATCTTCCCCTCCCATCACCCATGTACCTTGCTATTTATGTGGCTTGCTGCCATGTTGCACATATGTCTGATGTGGCGGGTTATATGAACAAGCTTGATTGGGAGTTGGGGATTCTTAGTGTCCTATCCAGCCTATATTCACTTGGACCATTTGGCACTTAACAGTTACTGCATCCCTTGTTCCAACCTTTAGCATATCACCTTGGCATATCTGTCTCTTTCTGAGATGCATAATGAAACATTGCACCTGATTGTTATGATCAGTGTCTTTATGATTACTGCCTTTCTGATTATGCATATGCCGCGCTAGACTCAGGATGATCTGGACAGAGAACATTGTGAGGTTGGTAAGGATTTGGACCAGGATCTGACAAGAAACTGCATCTTGAGAAGAATCAAGTCTGCTTCATAAGGACCCTACCAATCATCCATGCTCATCTATAAATACTGACAGTTATACAGGATTCAAGAGCACTCACCCAAAAGTACATAGAGATTGGGACAGGCAAAGGTAGTGTATTCTTCGAGACCAAAAGGCTCAAGATACTTCCTTAAAATTGCACCTGTGGGCAGAGAAAGCAGAGCATTCTCCTACTGACCTGCCCTCTCCCTATGAGTAAACTCAGGGTGCATTCCAATGAAGCCACCAGAGCCACCAAATCTTCTTAGCAGGTGGTTCATGTCTGACGCTCCATTTTCATTGACACTACGTCAAGCCGGCAGACTCAGCTGCAGGTGCTCACTTCAGGTAGAGGAAAAAGGGTGTCCACTCTATCAGTCACTAATATTCCATTCCATTATGATTTTGCTCAAAATCTTAACGTGTAATATGCGCGCAACTTGGTGTACTTCAAATGCAGCAGTAGCAAGCTTTCCCCACCAGGGTTTTTATGCTACCCCACTTGCCCATTCTTGCTTAAACCATTCAATTACCTTCTCAGTAGGTCTATCATGGCATATTTTAATGGATGCGACCATAGCTGCCTTAGTGTAGCATGGGTAGATATCGTAATAGTGACACAATTGGGGTCAGCTTACTGCAGGTGAATTGAACCTTCCTAATTTCCCGGGGGATCCCCCAGTTTGACAGTGCCGTCAATGGGCTAATCGGACACTTGTACCACTTTCATACATACCAGCAGTGATGGATTTCTCGATTTTGTTCAGATAAGATCAATCGGTGACGAGATAATCTTAATCTTATCTTTCGCTCTCTTTCTACTATGACTGACTCTTTGCCGTACGCCATAGTGGGCATTGCCACGCTATCGGGGCACAGCGAGCGCGCATGGAACGCGGTATGGAATCCCACACGACCCCTTCTTGCCTCGTGCTCTGCCGACAAAACCGTCCGCATGTACGCCTACTCTCGTCCCGATGCCGACGGTGATCTCAAATTCACTCATCTCTCGACGCTCGCGACGGGGCATACCAAGTCTGTACGCTCACTTGCGTGGGCACCATCTGGGAAGACGCTCGCGACGGGGTCTTTTGATTCGAATATCGGGATATGGGAGCAGGAACCCGGGGATGGCGAGGATGGGGAGGAGAACGGAGAGTGGGAGTGCGTGAGCCAGCTCGAAGGACATGAGACGGAGTGCAAGAGCGTAGCGTACTCGAGCACGGGGACCTTGTTGGCTAGCTGCAGCCGCGATAAGACTGTGTGGGTTTGGGAAGGTAAGTCGACTTTTGTCGTTGTGGCTTGAGCAGTTCTGATTCGATTCACGCTCACAGTACACCCCGACGCCGATTTTGAATGCATGGCTGTGTTAATGGACCATAGCCAAGATGTCAAGTGCGTTGCTTGGCATCCGTCAGAAGAGGTATGTAT
>JAGDQM010016873.1:0-31579 GCA_017580835.1 Termitomyces bulborhizus
GACAAACGACGGAGACAGGAGTCGCCTTGCCCATTAATTTCTTGAGCTTAAATAAATAAGGCCATTTGAACAAATTCAAATGGGACATGATCCCAAGCGGTTACGATCGTATCGCAACGTCCATAATCGTCGTCTCATCTCCGCTCTTCGGCGCTATGTGGCGCGTACTAAAAAATCAAGCCAGGAATCGGTCATCACAATGGAGCCCTTGTGTTTGCGTACGCCTGCGCAATGTATAAGTTACAATGGTGAGAGTTTCCTAAATGGACAAGTAATTCATAGTGGAGTGGAAAGTATGTGGCAGATTATCGAAGGAAAAGCCATCCGCATGGGTGAATAACTAGGGGAACGATCAAAAGACAATAGCCGAAGAGAGAGTGGTGTGTGTGAACACCGCCGCCACAGCGTCAGAGTCTGTCTACTCCAAACATGTTTCACAATAAGGGCTTGGGCACACTTTGCTGTTCAGAAGTACAAGTCATATCAACAGATCCGTGCTCATGGGAGCCATAATCCTCCAGCCACAGCTGACTGACTCTGCCAGATATGGTTCCGCTGCAACCGACTCCTGTCAGATTACCAGATTGCCCAGATCATAAGCAAGGTCCTTGAAAAAACAGGATCTGGTTCACATGACATCCTCATTTCTCCCCTCCCCTTCCCCCTTGGGCCAGATCTCATTGACGTGCGTAGCTGCTAGGCTGGTGGCGCGGGGGTCGATGCATAGCCCATACATACTTCACACTTGTCCCTTCATTCATCCCCAGAAGGCTATCCGCAACTCCCTCATTTCTATATGAAGTGATGGAAGGACCCCAAGACCTATATATTGATACTTGAAATTCACGCCTTTTAACCAAGCGTCAGTCATGGAATATCTGTCCAGGAAAAAAAAACGTGTCTACAAAAGCATCGTGATCTAAAAAAAAAGGATGCAAAGAATAGATGCGAGTATGGACGATGAAAAAATGACAGTAAATGATCAATAATGATTCAAAAGTGAGATTGGTTAGCAAAAGAAAAAGCAATAACAATACAACCCGCCTCAAACTCAAAAATCCAAAATCAAACGGCCCAGTCATCTGTTCCAGGCCCGAACCCCAGTGGCGCACCAGGCATGCGCCCACCCCAGCTCCTCCCAAGTCTCTCCTCAAGTCTCTCCTCTCTCGCGCTCAAGCTCCCACCAGCACCAGCACCAGCGCCAGCGCCCCAGAACCACGTACTCCACCATCCACCCTCTCCCTCTCCCTCTCCATCCCCATCCTTCCCACTCCCACTCCCACTTGCCCTACCTTTCCCCTTCCCCTTCCCCTTCCCCCTCTTCCGCCGATACCCCCGATCAAACCGCGCAGACGTCGAGCCCTTATACGCCTCCGGCAGCTCGGCAAAACTTATCTTTTTCGGCGTTGACCTCCCCGAACTCGAATTCCACGCGCCACCACCACCAAGTGACCTCAAAGACGTCGAGCTCCAACTCCGCATCCCAAGCACGTCAGGGAAATGGAAGGCCATTGGCGAGGACGGCGATGGCGACGGCGACGGCGCTTTCGAGTTCAGAGTCGAGGCAGAGGCAGGCGTTAGAGATTCCGATTGTAAGGGTTGTGGTTGTGGTTTGTGTTTCATCGCGGATTGACGTGGTGGCGATGGAGGGCGTGTCGATGAGGTGTGTTTGCCCTTGGTGTACAGCCTCGATATGCTCGCTGTGGCCGTGCTGGTGCCCGCCTCGGGCGCGGGTGCAGGTGTGCGCGGGAGAAACGCAGGCGCGCGGAGACGTTTGGGTCGATGCTGAACGGGGGCCTGCTGTTCGTCGAGAATCTTGCGGAGGGAGAGGACGGTGCGTTTGGCGATACATTCTCCGTCGGATGATGCTGAGCTAGATTCTTCGGCGGGTGGTGTCATTGGTCTGTGGTGCGCAAGGGCAGTGTGGATCTGCTTTGGAGTCAGCGTGAGTGAGCGGTCTTGTGAGCTTGCGCAGGTCGTGCTGAGCGATTTTTGTTTGAATGATGTGGGTGGGGAGATGGAGGTAGAGGTTTGGTCGATGCTTGGTCTGCGGCGTGAGATGGAAAATAAATTAGAGAGAGCGGGAATAGGTGATGTGCGTGCAGCAGGGGTGGACGAGGCAGACGTAGATGCAGACGGAGAACGTTGTTGGGTCACAAACGTAGACAGCATGTTGTACGCCGGCGTCGCTGGCTCAGGAAACGTCTCTGTAATTTTTGGCGAGGATAAAGGAGCATGCAGAGAAAGATTTAGCGAAGACGCAGACGCATGGGCACCAAGCGTCGAGCCAGACGAGCCCAATGTCGCGCTTCCATCATGTCGATATGCCTGTTTCATTGAGCTTGACGCTGTGCTCGCGCTGCCGGCCATCTGCTCCTCAGCAAGAAGCCCATCAACACCTCGACTGATCTCTGCAAGATCATCGACCCATTTCGGCTGAGCATCTCGACGCTCTATCCGCGTCGACAACCCACGTACGCTGTTTTCCAGCACCTCATCGGCCGGGGAATCCGCAAAGAGCGTTGACAGTGCCGTCTGCGTCGACATCGAGCTCTGCAGCAGCGTATTCGACATCTCAAGCGCGTGTACGCTGCGTGCTAAAAGTGAATCAAGGTACGGGTCTGTCAGATTAGAATTCTTAGACGAGTGGCGTCTTCTGTGAGTTTGTTGCTGCGCAGGGCGACGCCGTGGGGACGACAAGGAAAAGGAGCTCGGCGGTGGGACGTCGGATGGATCGCTTTCTTCGTCTGCTTCGTCTGCACTATCTGGGTAGTCGGGGGGTCTGTCGTCGGCGTTGGCAACGTAAAGAGGAAGAGAATGGGTTGTGTCAGACGAGAGACGGAGAGCTGAAGGGCGTTTGCGGTGAGTATGAGTATACGACGGCTTGGGCGCCATTATAGTGGCAATTAAATAGACTTTAATGAGATAAGACGTCCCAATTGTCCAAACGGGTATATTATAATCTACATTCTACATTATATCTTGATTGCTGGCACAACCACAGGTGCGTCAAAAGGCCCTGCGATCCTCTCCAAGTATGACTGTGCCGTTCTGCTGTACGCCATAATCACCGGCGTATAAAATTTCGGTGTCGTCCATAAAAACAGACGCCCATACTGCGATCCGATCTTTTCATAGTCATCTATGGATCAGATCAGCGTCTTGAGTATACCAGAAATAAAATAAACCGACTTTTCAAAGCGGCACGCAAATCGAGCCAGACTCGAGTTTCGTCCGTTAATATCGCATCTACACCCCATCTTACAGCCTACAAGCATAAAATTCACATAAGTGCCGTAATGCCTGACAGCACGGCAACAACTCGCCTCCATCATATGGTCAGGCTTGTTAACCGTCCAAACCAATAATCGCTTGCCGGCAGCTTTACACTCTTGTCGGAACCTCCATACACACACATCAAATTCCATCCCACCCATTCAGAAAGACGAAACGCACCTCTGCCCATCGGTGGTAGTGAGCGCACCAAAAGCAATCGAAAACGTATGGCAGTCCTTCCAGAAATACTTGCGCGCGGTATACAGACTCACGCCGATGAACGACCGCTGGCAATAGGGCAGCTGAGCCTTGGCGTAGGCGATGAACCGGGGGTGCCACAGCCCCAGCAATATACGCGGCGCGAGGGCCGTCTCCCAGTCTGTCTGGGCCGCGATGATCTCGTGCATAAGCCTGAACAGGCGTTCAGGGTCATTCTGCACTTTGACGTCGACGTTGAACTTGGCGTGTTGGTTCTCGGGCTAGGAGAGAAGAGGAGGCTTCGCATGGGTATGGCACACATGCGTAGAAGGAATCGATACGTACGCGCATGAGGAGAGCGATTGTCTCTGCAAAGGTCGGGATTGCTTGTTTTGGAGCCTTGATCGTCTGGAGGTGCTGCATCCCATTCTCGCCGTGCCAGTCGAGTTCCTTGATCTGACCTGGGAGAGGCAAAGTCGAAGGCAGAATGGGAAGGAGGGATGGAGGAGGGGGGACATAAGTTGGCACTGACTAAAGTTTACGAAACACATATCAAGTGCGTACGTACCCTTTCCATTAGTCGTACGTTCCAGAGCTACGCAATGTCCCACATCAGCACCCCTCTACGCAAACCAAGCCAACGAATTGCCTAAACGCTCACTCACCCGGATCATGGAACATCACAACAACATTGTCCGCAGACACATGGACGTCTATTGAACGGGGGTGGTTACGTCGACATTGCATATGGACGTATTAATCAACTAATACCGCTCTCAATTCCCTCGGCACCATCACGTATCGCAGCCTCGAAGCTCGCTAGTGTGTTTTCAGGAAACCGCGCAGAGGCCTTGCGTGGGGATAGATCAAAGAACAGCGTGACCCACGGCTGACGACTTACCCCACGGTGGCCCCAGCACTCTGTGAATGCTTCCTGTGAGCAGGGACCCGAACGATGTCTCAGGGAAAGAAGGACTGACCAGGAAGCACTCGTTCCTCCGACTCTGACTCGGGCTGAGCGACAGCCATGAAAGAGAACAGGAAGTAAGAAAAAAAAGACTAAAGATAGGTGGCTTAGGACTGCCAGTTTATATAGGAACCCCCACGTATCATCTATATCCGGGAATTTAGGCTGAAGCTGGTTCGACGCGACAAGGAGATAAATATAAATGAAATCCGTCTTCCGACGCCATCCCTGATTATTGTCAGCCACCGAGCACCGTGGATAATCATTCCACAAAAATGGAGCGAACGTGTGTCCGAATAAACGCGTCGCGAACTTGAACAAATAGCATATCGCACATGCATCATGCATCTTAAATGGTTTACCCAAAAGGGTATCACAAAGCCTCACGACATCGTCAAAAAATTCCAGATATATACATGTCATATCCACGAGAAGCGGTCAATGACACTATGTCGGCCGTCCAACAAGTATCATACCCTCATCTTCCTCGGTCTCTCCTCCATTTTCGCCGCTAGATCGCGTCAGCACAGAAACCGACGCACTCGACTCCCATGCATCAACAGACGGAACTTCCGATTTCGCCGTAGTTCCGGCCACGGAATTCATTCCGTCTTCTTTTTCTTCTCCCTCCTTGTTGTTGTTGCCCTCGGTTTGAATTTGCAATGCTGAAGGGACAACGGAGATTTCGCGTAGAGTTTCCAGCATCTGATCGCGCACGCGCGTGATGAGGTCCGGAACATCTGCCGTCGTAAGTCCAGCCGTCTGTACGGGTGGCAGAACTACAAAATATGAATGAATGAATACCATGTATAAGTATGTGCGACGAAGAATGAAATGTCAACTTACCCCGGACCTTGATGACACCTGAGTCAAAAACGCCTCTATGGTACAACCGCCAGTAATTTTCAGTGACGATGGGGATGATAGGGAGCTGCGACTGAATCGCGAGATGGAATCCGCCCTTCTTGAGCGGCCGCATATTCGGAACCTCGCTACTCGTGCGCGTGCCCTCGGGGAACATCCATAGAGAAACACGGCGCGTGCGCATGAGCTCGCCTGCAGCATTCAGGGACTCGATCGCGCGCGCATTGTTGCCGCGGTCAATAAATATCGCGCCGGACATGGACATAAACGGACCAAGAGGGGTATACTGCAATGACTTCTTCGACATAATCGATGTCTGTTTGGGCATCAGCCTTCCGCGAGTTGTCAGATTAGAGTTGAACGTTCGGTTAGGTAAAACGAAGGGGGGGGAGGAAGGGGCGCACATGCCTGCTCACCTTCCAACTACGAGAATGTCCAGCATAGACTGATGATTTGCCATGAGAACCCCAGGACGTGCGTTGTCCAGATATTCTTGGCCCTCTACCTCGACCCGCAGGTCCAGCACGTTTCTAGCAAGAAGATAAAATGTCCTCGCGACGACGTAGTTAACGTCAAATTTGCGTCCGACGATCGTAAGACCCGCAGCAAAGACGATGCTGCACGCAGCTACGGTAACCATCGTGCCCACGTACAGAGTCTGCCTAGCATAATACTTCCCCGTCTTCGATGTCGCCGCTATCGATTGTAGGAGTATGACAGGGAGCGAGATGTATACCAGAGGCTTGAATATGGACACCAAGAAAGCCATGGTAGTAGTACAGACGAGAGCAGCCGCACGCACGGCGAGTGCAGCGCAGCTCGGATGGTGGTCGACTGACGGAAAGTATGGAGCGGAGTTTGAATTGGCTTTTTTCTGGTATGCCGCCAACTTCGTCGTCGTCGTCGTCGTCCACCACTGCGCGCGGTACTTAGTCCTGTCTTCCTCGGCCGTTGTGCTCAACGTCTTCCAGGGAGACAACCCACATCCAAACCTTTGGCCTCTTCAGCTAATGTAACCAGCAGCACTGCGTCTACCCGGGCCAAAGTATCCGCTTCCGCTAAGAGTTCAGAACTCCGGACTAGCAAGTCGACATATGGAACACTCAAGTCTGATACTAGACAACACACTAGGTCCGGCAAGGCCCCTGTGCCCAAGGCTTCTGAAAGAATCAATAAGTCTGCGAGCACACACACGGACACGGTGCCCACTCCAGCTCCAAATTCCCAGACACGAACATCATGTCCAAAAGAGAGCACGGACGTTCCTACAGAACCCAAACGAAACACCGAATCTACTAACCCACTTGAAGAAGTCACTGATCTCTCCAACCTGCCGACAAACGTGCGTGTGTGTGCTTTTTCTTTTTTTTGCCTTTCCAACCTCCTAACCGGAGTTGAACTTGCCTTTCATAGTCCGGTCCTCCCAAGCACACTACGCCCGGACCGGATTCCGATCCTCTGCAGGTCGCCGCAGAGTTGTATCCATGGCTGTATATGACCTCCACCCTCGACGCGTGTTTCAAGTCCGCGGAACAAACAGCAAAGGCACGTTCGCTCAACCCACATGAATTCATAAACACTCAGTAGTTCATTCCAGAAAGACCTCGAGACGCGTGCCCAACAGCTCACAGAGCTCGAATCCGAAGTCGCAGACCAAAAAACACGTTTTGTTGCTGAACGTGCGGTCGAGTTATTTGATGCGTTATCTGCGGATGTCGTGGGTCCTCAAGCTTCTTGTCTTCTCTGCCTAGTGTTGATTCCGACATAATGTAGTTCGCAGAGACCGCGCCGAGAATCATGCAGACATTCCTTGCGCACGGGGAGGCGTGTGGACAGGCAGAGGCGGAGGCGTTGCACCTTGCGTTGAATCCCTCCAAGACCCCGGCCGACGAAGATGTAGATTGGGATGCGCCATTAAGAATCTACGCAAAAATGCTCGATACACTTGGTCCGTATCATAAAACTTGATTTATTTCAGGGTCTGCACTCATTCTCCATTTCCACACAACCTCTTCTCCTTTGAATCACAGACCACCTCCACGCCGAAGCGTTAGAACTCGAAGCATCTATTGTCAAATTGACAACTTCTTTAAAACCGTCTTCCGATGGTGGCGTCAGCGGAGACGTGATCATTCACGACAACGCCGAGTCTGGGGCCCAAGCACAAATCCTAGGCGTCTTCAAGGCATGTCTCCCCGTCCTTCGTGCACGCATCGCGAACCTGGCGATGGCGCAAGAGCTGGTCGACGGAGCGAGGGAGAATATGAGCATTAGTTTGCGAATGGAAAGTCTAGGACTTTTGGATTGATTTCTGGATACCCACATAGGATGCATACCTCCAATGTATTTTAGATACCTTTCTAGGATTGAGTTTTACTTTTTATTTCAAACGTCCGCGTCCAGCTCATCTCTTTGCTTTCGCCTTCTGTCTCTCTCCATCACCTTCTCAGCACGCTCGCCTTCAATTGAGCCGAATACCCGCTTCATTCTCTCATGGTAAGCACGATCTTTCTCCTTCTGCTCCTGCTGCCCCACACCAGCCAAGAACTTGCTGGTTGCGCAACTTGGAAGCCTCGTTACGCTCTCGTCATCGGGATCTTGACGGATGCAGATAGTTCGAGGTAGTCGTCTCAAACTTAGGGATATACGATGGAATGGGGAATCGGTTCGTGCGCTTGAAGGCGTAATGGTTCGCGTGCTTGTCGCGAAAACTTGAGCAATCGTGTTAAAATATCACGCAACGTAATCAGGTACTGCAAGAATAAGGTACAGAGAAAGAGGCCAATTGGCAATGTCGGATAGCGATCTTGTTGCATGAGCAAAGGAGGGTTCGTGCAGGGATGCTGAATGCAGGACTGTTTGTACGCCATGGACACATCTCTTTGACCCTCACACGACGATTATCTTGAGATACCCAGTTTGCAGTTGATCATGTCTTTTAAAGTTAGGGAGGTTACCATTGAAAAAGATGAGTTCTTAGGGCATATACTATCCGACTTCAGAATGCGCTTTTGCGAATATTCTGGAAGCATCCTGCCCGCGAAACAAGTGGTGTCAATGCGCTGCCCATACATTAAGGATGCTGTATACAGTATATCAAATAACTCATATCCTTCTCAAACCGCTTTACTGAAGTTCAAGCTTCTTTGAGTCGTCCTTCCACAATTGAATAATCTGTAGTATATGTAAATACATGAAACATGCAAACATCTATCGTCATCGAAAGCAATGGTATCACATCGAGAAGATCATTCAAAGTCAACATCCAGTTATTTGCCACCGCTGCCCTTTGCATGGTGCTCCCTAGGACTCCGGCGAAGACGTGCAGACAATGGTTCTGGCGATTCCGGGCTCTCTTCCTTCCGCGCACGTTTGTTTCCGCGTATCGGTGCTTCCTTAGCAATCTGATGAGCTCCAGGTGCCGGATCTGCAATAACCTCAGGAGGTGATGTCTTGTGACGAGGGATGGATCTATTAATCTCGGTTGCCGCTTCCTTATGTGACGACTTTCGCATTGCCATCGGCTGTCCTGTAACTTTCATGTCCTCCTGTTTACCCATCGGTAAACTCGAGGCGGGATTGATTGAAACAAATGAATCGTCAGAGTAAGAAGACCTATTGCCATGCATACTAGATATGAGTCCTTCGATAAGGTCTTCAGGAGAAAAGGCTTCGGTGACATGCTTGAAAGTATCAACTTTCAGAACAGACACTGGTCCTCCTGAGATTTCCGAAATCAGATTGCGACGGGGCAATAAGGGCTCGTTAGGGAAGGAAGCCAAGACGCGCAAGATGGGAATTGATCCAGAAGGCGCGAGGGTATTTGGTAGTGACTTCAGAACCTCTGAGAAATCATTTTGAGCCATACTGGTATTGGATGTATCCATCTCCACCGGAGACATTTGAGAACATATCGGGATGGATATGTATAATAACGTACCATACGAGAAAACAAGCCTTTTTCTGTAAGACGCTCATATTCCGGATATAAATCTTTCGTATCTAGCTGTTTGTCGTGTCCAACAGCGCGAAGCACAACCCAGACATACTTATCTTCCAGTTTCAGGATAAATATCAAGTCTGCCCAGCAGTCCGGAGGACATACACAGAAGGCGCCAATTCGCTTTTGTTGAAACCAGGCGACAACATCGTCAACAGTTGATGCTCTGTAACCTAGAGGAGGGGAATTGGGGAGCAGTTCCGATGATCCGACAACTAGCTCCTGAACAATGTTCCCGTCCTTACGCAGGACAACAAGGTTGGCTGATGTGTTTTGCAGCCACAAAGGGTCCGGCATATCAAACACGTCAGACATGACTCGACCGCCTACAAATGCGTGAGCAAGATACAAGGCAATATAACTTGCGGATGAGTAGTTGTCTCCATTAGGCCAAGTCAAGTTGAAAAAGAAGGAAAATGGTTCGAATAGCCTTAAAGATCGGAGCTCATCCGGATCTTGGTGTCTAACCCGCTCCTTGTCGTTTCCAAGCCAGATAGCAGCAGCGATTGTTGGTCCAGGCTGGTCCATAGCTATCACTTGCATATCTTTGTCTTTGAAGTGTCCGACAGCCGAAGTCACTAGCACCAGTCTACTTATATCGTAAAAAGGGGGATGATTCCCTGTGATGATGTAGTGAAAGACCACCTCATGCGTGGCGGATCGAGCCAAATAGTAGTCTGTTGATCGTCAGACTTTGAAAACTGAATAATGCAGTGAAGAATCACTTTCGATAATGTTGCCGATCTCATTGAAGAATGGCGATATACTGCATGGACCCTCACTGGCGATGTACTCAACTGCATCATTCGCTTCGTAAGACATGAGGCCCTTAATATAACGATTGAGCACGCCATGCGGATGGGTTACTTTATCTTCAATCAACATCTGTACAATGACTGTTGTCAGACGGTGTCTGAAAATGAAGGACATGAACACAACGTGAGCGGAAGACAGAAAGAGTCAAACCTCGGCCTGCACCATTTCCATATTCGTTCGAATAATGCTACACCAGATGGTGTTTGCGAAAGAGATGAAGGCAGAAAGGGTAAAATAAAGTTTCTCTGAACTTCACGGTCATCGAAGGACCCCGTATCTGAAGTCCACTTCCAAGAGGACCATTCAGGTGACGATGATTGAAAAACCTCAGGAGATATTTCCGTGCCTGCGACCACAAATGTTATGGGACACTCCAGGGAGGCAAGCTGATCTCTCCATATACGTATGAGACATTTGATGAAAGAATATTCTCTCGTAGGATCGCGCCATAATGACTTTGCTGCTACATTGGCTTCATCAATAGCAACAAAAAGCCCCTCCTTACGTATGATTTCTGGCAAAAGGGAATTGACGTCTTCGATAACTTTCTTGAGTTCATCATTGATCATTGTCAATGGGTTCCACTCAAGCGACTTAAGAAGTTGTTCGTGAACATCGCCCATCAATCCATCACATCCACCAATGCATGGTCGCCACAATTGAGCAAGGAGCCAGAATAGTCGAAGGTTTTCATCGTCCATAACGCCCTCAGTGTGCGCTGTCTTGAGGAACTCTCTAAATACGAGCAAGTGAACGAGAAGCACAGTAGATAATCGTCGATTGAGAAATCCTATATTATCATGCAGGAGTTCACGGTAGCCTAGTGCAGATGCGGACGGAAGGATTGTTATCAGGTCCTGTTCATCACCAAAGTAGCTGCCCATTGCTTCCTGGAGTGCACAAGACTCTTGATCGTCCGCACGAGCTGTGACGTATATTCCCCAGTGCCGATAGAGCCCTTCATACAGCAGGCGAGTCTTTCCAGAGGCCGAAGCATTGACAAGAAATCTGTTCTAATGATTCAACATGCTACGCCGCAAGAAGAGACAATCACAAACGTATTCTGATCCTTGCGAAAAAGCTTCTCGACACGCTCATTGAGGATCGGATCATTGCTGAAACCTCCTAAATCATAAAATAGCATAGAAGGCATCCTTTTCTCATCCATGAGAGAGTGCAAAGTAAATCTCTTCACGGTTGTGTATGTGGCGTCAACAGCAACGTCAGACATTGTCCAAAGAGGCGTGTCAATCTTCCCGTTCACCAAGTTTATAAGATGAAATGACATCCCGTCCAGAACAGCAGAAGTGTTGATGTAACCTTTCATAGGTTCCATTGAAGCTGAAGAAAGTACCATTAGGATCATGGAATCATAGAATCATAGAACATACGAGACGTACAGGGAACACAGCTGTCCCAAAAATCATGGAAATCCCTCGCAACGAATGAAACTTTGACCATTTCAAAAAGATGTTCATTCCGATACAGCAAACAAGCGAATGACTCCGGAGATTGAAGCCCATATTCGGCATTGCTCTTGATAAAATCAGGACATAATAGTGAGAGAAGTTGTGCCGCTTCGTCGTATGATGTAGGCTCTGACAAGGAGTCTAGGACTTGTTCTGACGACATAAGGAACTTGTGGATAAGGGTTGAAAGTTGAAAGGGCAAAGAAGGACAAATTGTCGAACTCAGCTTGACCTTACATCATATTCGTTTCCCATCAGTTCGATTCAACGCTTTGTGCGCACTCTCTCTCCTGCCCGCCCTCTCCCATTCATATATTCGCGTCTGCTGCAATATGGCCCTGTTGCTCCAGGCTTTTCCCGAATATGTACTACCCTCACACCCACGAGGTACTTTGGTCTCCCGCAACATGTCACACCAGAATTCATTCTCTAGCATCAGCTGCTCTTCTTCATAGAGATTCCGTTGTCAAGGTACTCCTTCCTTCATACTCAAGAAGCCTTTTGTTCTATCTATTGTTGAACAAGCTTGGAGCGTGGCACGTTCCATGCAGATTTGTGTGATTGTGGGCGTGAATAAAACAAATCTTTGATGTCTTCGGTCTTGGTTGTTGTTGCGGAGTGTCAAATCATCATGACATCTAAGCTGCCGTTGTCCCAAAACCGTTTCCATGGGTGCAGCTCAAGTCATATAAGTACTTGTGATGTCTTCAACGAACAACAATTCATAACGTTCACCCACTAGAGATTCTCTACTTAAATTGCACTTGCAACTTATCTCCAGTCAATCAAATATGTCTGCTTTTGACAGCAAGGAGCCTATAGAGAATGTATTCAATGGAGCGCGAACACGCCTGAAGCAAATTTGTTCTGGTCTGTCAAGCCATCAGTTCGCAATCATTGCTTACTTATTCATTCAACTCTGCTAGACCCCCGTGCTACACTTACATCGTCAATGTGCATGGAAAATGTTGAGAGTGACCTTACCAAGCGTGCTCAACAGTTTGAGAATCTTGTTCAACATGCTATTGGTCGCCTTGAGGGCATTTTTTCTGGACAAATACCAATCGTCGATCCGTGGATTCCTGATGTGAAGGACAATGTGATCTTTAATCACTACAGCACTCTCAATGTTCCGACTCTGCATGGTAAACCATGTCTACTCCTTCATGAACTTGGCGCAAATCAGGGAACATCATTGAACCAACATAAGAGTGCTGGAATGGAAAAGTGGCCCGATCGTGAAGAAAGAATTCAGTCTATTTTTCGTCGAGACAAAATCTTACACTCGTAGGCTTCCAAAGCATAGATTTATGGTGTTCTGCTGACCGGTCTACATCCAGAATTCTTCTAAACACATCCGGTTCTGGAAAAACGCGGCTGGTACTCGACGGCTTATGCTCAGAGTGGGGATTTTACTTTGCCTGTAAAAGAAGAACGGACGAGATTGGATCATCCGATATCATGACTGTTATTTCTCCATCAGGATGTATGGCCAAGCAAGGACTTCAAAGTGACCTCCCAATTCTCCCTAAAAACATGATTGTCCTACACGACACCCCAGAAGCCAATGACTTGGATACAAAGCTCCAGCAGAATAACATGATCGCAACACGATGCTTCCATGCTGCTATGGTGGCTCGCCTCTTGGTCTTCTCTTGCTTCCTCATGACTGTTAGACGGCAGGGAAACTTGAGCAATCAGTGGCTCAAGACTCTCATGAAAGTATGGCTTTTTGTTCAACTTGACACGCATCTTCTTGGAAATGGTGATGGTAATGGGGACCTGTTACAAGAGCTCACATGTGTTTTATGCACCGTAAAGAATGCTCACGAGCTTGGCACAATTGGCAATCGTCTACTGATGGCCTGTCGAAAAGCCCTCAAGGAGCTATACCCCAAAGCCACTCTGTACTGCGTCGTTGATGAAGCCCAGGCCGCTGTCGATGCATGGCCTAAAGCGTTTCGTGATGCTGGAACAGGGTGTAAGAACCGTCCAGTGTTACGTGCCATGATACAACCGTGGCTTACGACGTACAAACTAAACATTATAATCACTGGTACATCAATCAATCGTCAACTCCTTGAGGATGCCCTGTCTTCAACTGTTGGAAAGTCATCGGACGCTGGTCAAGGCGTCACAAGCACTGGGTCCTGGGCCAATCACCAAACAATCGGAAACTTTCTCGCCAAATACCTTCCTGAAACATATTTAGCGACGCCCAGCGGAGTTGAACTTCTTGAACGTGCACGTTATTGGTTTTGGGGACGGTATGTATATTGATACTCAAAAGACATGTACTGTCCTTACTCAATCCCTCTGACATCAGACCACGCTTCATTTCAAGTTATGTTCAACTGGTTCTTCAAAACGGTTTTCAGAGTTATCATCGACTTCTTTCTCGGTGTGTTCAGGCCATCAGTAATTTTGTTCCGTTGGATGGACAATACTGGGAGGATAAAGAACCCATCATCACAATGGATCTCCCCCCACTGTGCCCCTTTGACTATGAACGAGGTCAGTCTGTTGAGATCTGAATCTGGCAACTTGAATAAATTCCCGCTCTATAGTCTCAGCAATAAAATACGCCCTCATGGACAGCATGCAGAGCATGACATATGAGCGGCTTATGAGTGGAAACCTGGACTTCTCGACGACCATACAAGTTACAAATTATGGATTGGTAGAATGTGGCTTTGCTCGATTTCCAGGGTCCAAGATTGATGATGGAAGGCCTTTGTTGGACGAGCCCTTGGCCTATCTTGCAGCAGACATCTGGCTCAATTCACAAGAGGATTTGTGCAAAAAACGATATGATTATTTTTCCGAGCAAATAGGAAAGCACAGCTCCTTCGGGAACGGGTTGGAGCGTTATACAGCACTGGTGCTTGCCGAAGCCTTTCGAGATTTCACTCCGCTGTCGAAAGTCTTTGATTTTGCTAACCCAAGAGAATCCAGAGGTTTAGCAGGGGAAAGAGCTCAATTAGTGTCGTGTTGGCATGATTCATCTGGAGTGTTCAGATATGCACCTTGTCAATATCCCATTGAGACTAAGTTCTGTCAACGTTTGGGATACTTAGAGTTGGGGCCAAGCTCACCCAGCCATCTACTCGGTTACAAGGCACCTAAGGGTGCAGGGAACAAGGAATATGATGGGAATCTCCAGTGGCTTCGAGGACGGCACAGGGCACCATTCTTGTTCCCTATGGAGCAACTCGGTCCAGATATCATGTTCCGACTACTGCTCGAAAGCACAAAAAAGATTATCACTGTAGCGTTACAAGTCAAGTACAGGACCACCACCAATTTCACAGAAAGAGCGCAGGTCAAGTTCGCCATTCGTACTGTTACCCCACAGTATTTCTGGAAAGATGTACGTGAAACTCTTTTCACACTCGATCTTCTTGTCCATGCTCAATGCCAAATTCAGAAAAATGGACACGTCAATAATCCCGAAGGTCTTGATCTTTTTAGAGATACCGTTGCTGCACTTCACAACTTTCCTGAACGGTTTAAAGACAAAGACGATCGATATTATAGTGTTCTTCGTGGGATTTTTGTCTTCTCAGCACAAAATAACAGGTCGACCTGCGAAAGAATCAAGGAAATTGCAATAACACTCAGCAAGGAGCCTGATGATGAACTTGCAAAGGCACTCGCTGTGGATCCTCACGATATCTGCGTTATTCCGATTCACAACCTGTTAAAACTCAAAGGGCCAATCAAACGTGGACTCGAAATTACGTTGAAGAAAGGGGAACAGCAGTCGAGATTGGAGGAAGAAGAGAAATTGTTCGCTGAGTGGCGCCAGACAATTCCTACCTTCCAGAAGGCCGACATTATTCCAAAGCTGAAATCCAAACCTGAAGTGGAGAAGCTTAAGTCAAAAGAAATGGCTTATCAATTGTTCTTGCACCGACGATTAGAAGTCATTCGACATTACTGCACTGGCCCGGTCACATATGTGACTCCGCATCCGATGGGTTTAATTAAACAGGATCGAAAGTCAGCTTTGAAACAAGCACTTGACCGCCACAATCAAATCGAGGAAGGTATTCGCGAGCGCCGACGAGAATGCGAAGACGTAGATATGGATATATTATGATTTTCGCGGAGCCTGTTGCTCACAAGTCCATCGATCCTCCTGCAATCCTTCTGTTCTACAATGTCTCTGTGCTTCATTCATTTCTTGTCAATTATTTACCGATACGTATACCCGACGACGCGATGTGTACTTTGATAGTTCGCATGGCCTAAATGGAAATTTTCTCCTCTGGCTAAAAATGACCGAAGTGCAGCCTTTTAATCGAAGCCAAACGCGCCATCTAGGTTGCCATGTTTACATCATCTTTCCCCATGCGTGCATGGCCGTCGCAAATCATTTTGACTTTGTCCTCGCCACCTATGCTGACGAACTGCAAGACTGGTGCATAGACTTTGCATCTGCCCCTGCACTTCAGCAGACTGCACCCCTCACTGTCCCTCATTCTCATCCCGACCAGGCTCCTGTTTAACGACTTCAGGATGGGCATCTACTTGTACTTCCCGTGGAATTGGGCTGCGGGCGACACTCTACCTTCTAAAGGATGTGCAAAGAGCACAGACAGGAAAAAACCGCGGAAATCTGTCCGTACAATGATGGAACAGATAGCTATTTCAAACCATCGTAAGTCTGGTTTTCAATTCTCTGAGTTTGTGTTGACTGGTCGTCTTTGGTGCTGTAGCTACACTGACGACGGACATTACCCCGGTCTGGTCAACATATCGCTTCATGAATTCGACTCTACAGGTTGGTTTGCCGCAATGTCATATAGGTCGCTATTCAACAGTCACAGTTAGGCAATGACCTCACTATCCTACCTCCAACCCCATATTGACACGATACATGACAAGGAAGAAAGCCTTGGATGTACCCACACCAGTGATGTATGTTCTTCAAAGAACTTTTTCAACGTAAGCCACTCGGGCGTCTTTCCTGGCACTGCTTTACTCACGATAGATTGTAGGCTTGAACGTACCAACAGGATCACGTCAGTCCATCAGGCCGATTGAGCTTATTGAGGTCCTCGGCAGGCAAACGGGGGGCTATTACTCAACTCGCGAGAACATCAAGACGGGCAAGAGCTCTTTCAGTTGATCTCGGAATGCATCAAGAATAAATCTGCTGCAATTGACAAGGAGGGCTCGGGTTGGGAGGTCTCTCGCGGGTATCAGAGACGACCAAGGAGATTGGCAAGAGCGTCTTCGATGGGCTAACTGCGAATCGGCGGAGTTGCGTGGCTTGTGGATAGACCGAGGCCGTAATGCACTCTGCCTTAGAAAATTGGCAACTCGCTCCTCCGAATCTATTAGTGAGTCTGTGTAGCCTGCTTCTCGGAGTTAATTGACTCTCAATCATCTCGAGACTAGTGTCTGGCTTAAGGAATGCCTAGAAGAATACACAACGTTCGAGATCCCTAGGACTGCGTTCGTTGGAAATGCTCTTTGGTCGCTATGCACAAACGACTCGCCGACGAAGTACAGGCTTTGGAGGAAGCTACTCGTCTTGAAGCGAGCCCGCCTGCATCCAAGAGGAAGCGACTAAAGGACGTTCGAAAGCAGAAGCGTGTCCGCACAACTTGGGAGGAAGGGCGAATAGAAGATCACTTACCTGATGTATAGAAAGAGTTTTTAGCAAATCGACCAAACGAGCCACGAGAGCTCGAGTGCGTATCTCTCATCCCCTCTGATATTCTCTTTGACTTCCTCATTTCAGCCACCACAGGCCCTTGCATTGCATCTAAATCGTTCTGTACACTACGGTAAATACGTCGCCGAGAACACCGCCCAAATAATCTTCCCCGAAGTCCTCGATCTAGCGCTTTACACAACCTCTGGAAGCCTCTCAATCATCCTCACCTCCACTATCTCAACTCCACCACCACCCATACGCCGCTCAACAACGAATAGTCTGAATGTCACAACTGGTCATACGTCAAAATTACGCCTTTCCCTCTTCCGAACCTCCTTCATAAAGGCGGCCAACTTTGTAACACGAATGCTCAAACGCCGTCCTCGAGAGAGCTGACTCGGATCAAGTTGTGAGATTCTCCTAGAACGACCCCACCTTGTTCGCTTACCTCAAGGGACAAGCAGTCTTGAAGCGATATTCAGTCTTTCTAAGGCTCATTAAGTCAGCTCTAGTCGTTCAAGTCACGGTCGAATACATCATCATCGTCCACTCATCGAATCACCCGGCTTCACATAGGCCATACATCTCGAACTCGATATAAAGTCCGGAAAATCCATGTTAAAATTAAAGTCGTTATGGATTGAACCGGTGAGGTCTTGTGAAGTTAGAGCGGGCTGTGGGAAGAAATTCCCCCAGATTTGCTCACATGTGATGTTTTGTCCCGTAGCTGACCCGACATGATCTATATCCCGATGTTCGAGTATTGTGTCTTGAAACCAAGCTAGAACACATGATTTTCTTGCCCATGTCACTCCTCAATTCCTCATCACGACAGATGGACTGACATGGAATGTAGTGTATGTCAGTTCCTCAGAACCTCTCGGATTGGCCACGGTCACTTCGTCGACCAAGTTGTCTCCCGAGGAATCCTGCGGAGCTTGTCAAAGAAAGTAACTACTACACCATTGACTTCAACTTTAAGCTCTTCTACCGGAAGACAAGACCCAGTGGTTAATAAGCGTGAACGCTAGACACGTCCCTCTTATTGGGTCAATGACGAGAATGAGCAGTATAATGGTGATAATATGTGTACCTTGATTGAATAGGTTGTTGAATTTTCTGAGCGACCAACGTTACCCTCTCAGAGCGTCGGACTCATGAGTTATTTCCATTCATTGGCATTTGCTGCTGGTTATGACCAGTCCAAGCACCAGATTCATCGTGTAATGTAGACAACGCATCAGGGTTGATGTGATCCTTCCTTCTCGCGAACGGGATCAGCTTTGCCGTAAACATACTTTTCGATTTGCGTCCATATTATGTTCACCTTGACATTATTACTATAATTCTCACTACAATGGTCCAGCAGCGGATTACGTGGTACTTTCGTTAAATACTTCTCGTCATCAGTTGGGCGGCTCGATATTCCACGACCGCGTTACGGCAACACAGGTGCTATTTTTATCACAAATGCTCATACGTGCTGATACCTACAGAAACATGAAAACATTGGGAGCAGTGTGTCTCAAAGTCAAAGCCTTCTCAGCTACAAGTATTTGTGCAGCAACGTCTTCAACCCTCCTGTGTGAAGAGGATGTCTTTCATGTATTGTCATGTTTCATTTGTTGTTCACTACCGTCACCAGGAACAGGCATGATGGGATCCAGCATATTCCACGACGTATTCTTATGCTCCAACATTCACAACATCTATCCTGATAAACCTAAGACTATCTGCTTCGACAGCGAAACAGCATTGGCTCTGTCCGGAGGTGGCAAAGTTAAGGTGATCACTTTCACCATCACAAGACGTCGCTGTCCATGCTGCAACATACCTCTAGCGTCAACGACGCTATAACATTCATTCACCCTTCACACATCCTTCGGGATCCCAGCGCATGTGCATTCTTAAGCCCACAGAACTCCTTCGTTGATGATTTCAATTCTTTAGTTCCCGAAAGACTTCCAGGTTCTACACGTATGTGTCGCGCTTTTCCTTTCATACCATACCTTCAACTTCTTCTTTTAGATTCTTATTCTAGGGCCGACTTCCTTGAGGAAAATGAAGAAGACAACTTGGACTGTTCTCACATCACTCCCGACTATCTCAGTCTCTTGAATCACAACGGTGTCCCGCCTCATGTCCTCAATGTTAAGATTAGTTGTGTTTGCTCCCTCATGCGCAACATGTATATGCAGAAAGGTCTCGTTAAGAACGCCCGCCTGATAGTCGTCAACTTAGGTAACCGTTTTATCTAAGTCCGTGTGATTAACAGCAGAACTGGTTCTCTCGGTGAGGAGCAGTGTATCCCGCGAATCAAATTCTCCTTTTCTCCCCCGCGGTCTAGCTGGACAGTCACTTGCCGTCAATATCCCCTGCAACTTGCCTACGCTTCTCGCGTCAGATGCCGTTCCGATATTCGGATTTTAGTCGACGACGATACGGAATAAAATTGAGTCCTTAACATCGTTTACCATGAGCTCCTGTTGTATGTCGTACACATAAACACTGATTCTGTCATACACGACTTATCCACCGGTTCTCATACATCACTCGCCGCCGCTCTCACTTGTATATTATTGGAATTACCAGTGTAATATGCTTGAATGGTATCTAGTCGTAGAATAGATGATAATTTACCCGATAATCAACGAGTCAAATTCGTCATGATGAGCTTGACGCAGCCTGCAAGACCAGAAGGCTTGCAGCAACGCCACTAATTACCAGCGCCGCACCTACGTCGCCTAGAGTCTTCGAAACCATAGAGCTCATCGACGCCCCCTTTTCCGTCGTGAGTTGTTCAAGTTCACCAGTGTGAGATTCTAGAGCCATCCTCCGCGACCGACCTGCTACTACGATGATGTTCTTAGCTGGAGACGGCTGTGTAGACAGCTGAGTAACGAGATCGATGATCTTGTGCAACGGTTTAGGCGACGAGACGGTGTTGAATGAGATGCGTGCCAGGGCAGCAGAGTCTTGTGGGTCTGGTGGTGAGGAAGTATAGCGCTCCCAAGCCACATTATCTGCGGTGACAGACGCCAGTTGAGTCGTACTGTCCCGGGGATATACAGTATCTACGCCAGCAAGCGTCTACGATCGGAATATCAGTACATTGATAATCTCGCCGACGCAATGCCAGAGTCACAACGTTACCTGATGGAGGGGAATGGCCATCGCAGGTGTGGCTAAGGTTGTACTGTTCTTCTCTGCGTCATCTATACCGTCATTAAGCACAATCTCGTCAACCTTTTGGATCCGGACCACGGTGGCTTGCACCGATGGATTACGACAGAGCTGTACAAGGAAAGACAGAGCTAGGCGGTCATCCGGCCCGCCAAAGAAAGGCAGGAAGAGATGTTGGCTACCGGAGTTGTTATATGGCATGCTGAGGCCACGATCGACAAACAGCGCCACATGGCTCGGAGAAGTCAAAAAGACCTTACGAATGAGTTCCGAATAGATCACTGAACTCGTCTGATCGTGAGTAGTCGTCTTCTGGAAGACACCATCGAATGGATTGAGTGGACCCGAGAAACCAGACTCTTCGTTGATTATCGTCGTGCCTCGAGCCCATGGAAGGATGACCATCTGAGAATCGGTCTCGGAGACGTGTTTGGAAATGGCGGATGAAAATTCGCCGATCTCAACAACTGAAAGAGCACCGAAGACACGGAGGCGATTCAGGTATCCAAAGGTACGGAACACTGATATCACGGGGTCATTGTAGACAAGAGACTCGGCCGCCTGAGATTTAAATACGGCTGACGTGCGGTTTGTCAATTCGACAAGTCGTAGGGTGTTGATAGTCACCGGTACCGGTGCGACATTTGTAAGACCGTCCGCCACCTTCTCAGGCGATGTCGAAGAGTTTGTTTCGGTAGGCTTCAATATCAATGAGGATGCAGAAGAGACGTTATTAGGCTGCAAGAGTTGAGTAATCGTCATAGCGGCTGGAAGCTGCTCAATCTTCTCCAAGATCAACGCGAAATTAGTCTTGGTTTCCTCAAGGAGGGATTGACGAGGACCAAGCCCTGTTTCATTGGAGTGACCACGTTCGCCATCGACACGAGCGCGACATTTCTCGGGATAGAAAAGAAGAGTCAGGGGTGTCGTGATGAAAGTTAAAATAACGGCGTGGAGGACGAACATCGAGAACGTGCGTGTGTCCAGGATGCCGGCCTGGAGCCCAATATTCAGGACAATGAGTTCTACAAGTCTAGGTATATGGGTTCAGTGAAGCTTGTATGACGTGAAACAGATTCCAGGCTCACCCCTTGCAACTCATCAGAGCACCAATGGCTCCAGACTCTCGCCATTTGAACCCAGTGAAATAAGCAGCACCATAACATGCGACGAACTTGGAGAAAAATGAAACTAGACAGATGATGAACGTGTAACCCCATGTCTTTCCATTATCCATCAAACCGAGATTGGTGCGCAATCCAGAGAGCGTAAAGTACTGTCAAATTAATGCCGTTAGATTCAAACATGTAAAACAAGTGAGTATACGTGCGATAGGGATGAATACGATGGACACCAGATCTTCCAACCTCTCGACAATGGAAATTGCATAGCCATTTTCGTGGGGGATGATAAGACCAGCCACAAAACCGCCTTCATGTTGATGAGTGACGAGTTTCAAACCGAGCTAGCTGACACGCACCAAAGATGGCATGCACGCCTATTATGTCCGTGAAGAAAGCCGAAACAAAAACGATTATGAGAGTCATGGTCATCATGCCACTGGTCGGTGATCCCTGTTCCAAGCTGCCAGTCCAACGGGCCAACCAAACATATGCCCATCTTCCAGGATAGAGGAGGAAGATGACGTATCCGACACAAGCAAGAAGGACATACAGCGCAGTCAACCCCGTGGATGCGTTGACAAGCGCAACTGTCAGTGCAAGGAGAACCCAGCCGACGACATCGTTCCCTACGCCAGCAGCTAGTGTTACTATTCCGACTGTCGTATCAAGAAGTTTGAGCGAGGTGAGGATGCGACATAGCACGGGAAACGCGGTAATTCCAACTGCGACAGCGGTGAAGAGGAGAAAATAGCCGAAGTTGACCGCGGAATCAATAAATTCCCTATAAATGCCTACCCCGAGTGCGGCGCCTAGACCAAGCGGAAGTATTAAACCGGCAACGGAAATAGAGGTAGCAGACACGATGTTTCGCTTAATAATCTTAGTATCTATTTCGAGCCCGACGAGAAACAAAAATATGATCAGGCCAATGGTACTGGTGAGTGTGAGACCAGGTATAGAGGCGTCGGGGAAGATAGAATTCTTGAAATTAGGTATGCGCCCCATGATCGAAGGACCAAGAATAATGCCACCAATAATTTCAGCAATCACTCGGGGTTGGCGGATACGGTCGAAGAATAGAGCAAGGAACTGAGCCATTGCGATAATAATCACTGATATACTTGTCCTTGAGTGTATCATCAGAGAATATGGACTTAAAAAAATAACCTAGCTGTATAACCCATAGTCGGAAGGGGTCAGATGGCAGGTAATGTACTGGATTGTCCCCGGAGATCACACCCCCCTAAAAGGTCTTGACATATGAAGATTGCGGGCAAAGGGGTTATGAATACCTGCTCAGCGGCGGCTCTTGCGACTAGGCCGTGGGCAACTTGACCTACAATTTGCGAAAACTCGCCCATTTACGTTAAGGGGTGAAATGGAATGTAACGTCGCAGAGAGGGATTTATATTTACCGGGACTATGTGAGACAGACAAAGCATCGGAAACCGGAGCTGGGCGTGAACTGATTACGCCCTGAAAATAGATCAGATTATGGCAAGTACGTGATAACAAGCTCCTTTAGAGTAAATCATACGGACAGAACTCAATGAGATATACCAGCTGCTCCAGAATTCTGACAGGTCCATGAATGTTACCCCAAGGGAGATGGAGCAAATTCTCTGCAAGAAACTCATTGACCCAAAGTCACCTGTCTGAATGCCAAGCATCTCATCTGACCGTATATAATATGGTTCAAAAATCCAGGGACAGGAAAAGGGTCATTCTAAGAGTCAGAACTGCAACCGCGACATCCTGAGGACAATTTAGTAGAGAAGCAAATGGAGATAGGGCGGTGGCGCTACGAACCGCAGTGGACACATTCGACAACTGTTCCACTCCGTACTTGTGCCTTGGGAACCCTGCAAATGCATGTAGAACCCTGGTAATTCATGTCCTGGAAACGAGTTGAGTGAGGAAGCGGAATAATTATCATTGGTACTCACCCTTGTTTGTATACACCGTAAGCAACAAAGTTTTTCATATCCGGTCTTCTTCCACTTTGCTATGAGACTACTCAAGTTAGCTCTGCGTCCAGGGTTGTTGAGTTGTCCGCTTACTTTGCGTCAGCATAACCCTCCTTCAGTAACCAGTCATAGAGCTCTCTGCTAATGGCCTCGCGCTTATAATACAGCTCGTAGATGTATCGAGAGCGTGTATGGGATAGCCTCATGATAGGCCAAAGAGATTCTGCCTTGCGTTTGCCCTCGTGAGTTTCATTCTCGGCGTCCCTCATCTTCTTTGCGTAGTCATCGAGAATCTATCAAAGTATAAGGATATTATGACCACAAGAGAGAAATCACATACAGACTCAATGTCCTCGAACCCCTCCGGAGGCTTCTTGGTCCTTGTCGTTTTAATTTTCGGCATGACTCCAATGAAAGGAAAGGGAACACAGCCTTTGCCCTCCGTTCAATGGATGGCCTCGATCAATCTTACATAATCCTCATTGAAACGACACCGTGACCCACGAGAGGACGCTGAGTCCATGTTGCCATTGACTGCGCCCTGGTAGCACCTTAAGACGCGTGTAAGAGGCAACTTGAACTTGCCTATCTGACTGTACGAGTCTCAGGACATTTTCTGTCAGTTATCAGTCACAACGACCATGCCTTTCTTTGTCCATCTTCTCCGCATTCTTATGCTCTTCTTGAACGTATATGACTCCTACAAAACACTTCGCTTGCCACCTCCCTCATCGCGTAATGAGGGCCGACCAAGTCAGCGTGCTCTTGTTCAGCGAAAACGAGACATGAAAGGTTGTCTTGCGGTGTGGATTGTATGGGTGAGAGCCTGCGAACCTTGGTCTTAATCCAGCTCATACGTCTCTGTCCAGGTATGCGTCGTTACGTATGAGGGGTACATTGAAAGATTGGTTAGCCTGTTGGTGCCATTTTATGATGAAATCAAATCCTTGGGCCTCCTGTTTCTAATCATGACGCGTGCAAGGGTATGTTGCAATATGTGATCATGAAAATGGCTGATATGGTGTTCCCAGGGAGCAGAACCCATATTTCTTAACTTTATCCGCCCTCTGGTAAAACCGTACAGTCCAACTATTGATCTGGCGCTCGATCTAGTCCGCATGTTTGGCGACATCTTGTTCGTTATTCTGTCTATCCCCACAGAATACGTAAACACCTGGTACAAAAAATTCATGCCTCATTCCGATATGAGTCTGGATTCAAAAACAGGGAGTGGCCCTGTGACAGGCATTCCGCCAACAAGGCCCGCTCCGAGTTTGAGTCGCTCAGCAAATAATGTAAAACGGCATCAACAACCTGTTTGCCTTCCGAAAAAGATGAATTCTGGACAACGACCTTCGGGCAACATTGATCGCTATCCTTCGCAGCCTCGCTACCGAGTCGATGAAACTGGCCATCGTGCTCAGACAATGGCTCACCTGGACCCCCATCAGATATGGTACCCCCCGCAGTCATCGTACTCTGATGAAGAAGACGCCTGCGACGCTCTTGGTCTGGACTCTCAGCCTCCGCCTAGTGCTGGTCAAACGGGTGGGCCATCGAGCCAAGGATTGCAGGAGCAGAAGGCGCTCGACGAGTGGAGACAATATCCTGCCTTCCCTTCAGCTTATCCTGCAACCCCTATGGTCCTTTCAACAGCCGTGTTGCCCAACACCTCTTCCACCGTTCCCCATGTCCAGCGTATTGCTAACTCCATGATGTTGACGGAGATATCAGAAGACGTGCCCCAACAGGATTTTAGTAGGTCGCTCCTGCCACTACGAAAGCCTCTGAATCCCGGCTTCGTCGAGGGCTCGAGCGACGAAATCCAAACTCCAGGGGTTCAGACCAATCGTCTTGAAAGCATGTCCGTTGATTCAGATAGCGAAGACCAGGATAGTTTCAACACGACTTTGCAAACGCCTATGGCGCCTCTATGGGAAACTCGGTGCGGCATTGCGTCCGCTCTTGCTATCAATCGCGAGATTTCTGTGGCTTCCTCTTTGGCAAGCCAGTCAACCACTGTGACTACCGATAGCAGGAATTCCTTGCAGACAGAGTCTTCGAAATCCTTGTCATCAGGTGACACCACCATGTCGGACTTGTCACCTGTTTCAGGAAAGAAGAGGCCGTTCCCTCTAGATGCTTTGGATTTCCATAAAGCATCTCAGATGTCCTCTGGGAGAAGCGGAACACGTGAAGCGCTCGGTTATAAGACTCGTAGCCAACGGTTCCCTATCAATAGAATATCTCGAACCCAGGCTGATGTTGTATATGGAGATATCGAGTCTACGTCCTCCAATACTGGCAGTATTGACGACCGAAAACCAAAGCTTCCCAAACGGCGTAAAGTGGGCCAGACACCAAAACGTGCAGCACTAGTCACAAGGCCCATCCGGCCCAGGCCAAGGATTGCCCGATATGCACTGTCGCCTGCAAAATCCACGACATCAAAGCCTCTCAAGGTCCCTTCATTATCCCGTGATGCACCAAGTCGTTTGACAACACATCGCACGAGCAGTTCCGTCGCTAGCAACGCGTCTCGTACCAAATTCCCACTCCCTATTGCCCAAGGTCAAGGTGCTAATAAAACTACCCAGATTAATCCCAAAACTGTTGAGAAGGGAAAATCATGGCAATCTACATCGCATCCACCTTCAAAGGCAATATGATCAGTATAGATTATCGCCACCCATTTACTTATCTTCATCAACACAAATCATCGGCCTCTCGCAACATACCAGTAGTCAGTCGGATCTTCTACATACCTGCATCTCTGTATCAATTCTTCTCTGCCTTTGCGCCTTGCATGATTTCAACTAGGAAGCTTGTAGACCCAAGCGTCTATTGAATTAGTATTTTTTTAGAGGTGTGCTACGCGCTTGCATACCGAAGGACCAACTTTCAAAAGCCTCCGAGAAGCTATGTTTTCTTGACTGGACATTGTGCAACTGCATGACTTGGCAATACTATATCATTTTCTGAGGCTGTCCGACAACCGAATATGGTGTAACGATCCACAAGCGAGGTGACCATCTGTTGATTTCTGAAACTTGATTGTACACAGCCTGTTGAATGTGCAACGTTCAAGTCGGCGCGAATTTTCCGACATGACAGGACAGCAGTGAAGTCCATAAGAATGTTCCATTGGTCCTTTTCCAAAATATCTATCAGGTGACAGAGACGCTTTCTCAGTTATTTCATCGCCACCCGCCACTTCCATGCCCGAACACTGCCACGCATTTTTAATAAGAACTTGAATATCGGCAGGAATAAAGGTAGTTTCTCGATAAGCTCAGTGCTTTCCAAGCCAGATATGATGCTGTGCTAAATTTTTCCTAGAAATCTCTAAGCAGATCTGATTACTCCTATCCCCGACTCTGCTTGAATATATCAAACACCCTCGGTGGAAAAACACACGTCAGTACATGTTCCGACGGGACGAATAGAAGCCGACGTCCCAGATTAGTATGTACCTTACAACAGTCGCGTGATCACCTAAATTTCTTGTTCGATGATGGAATTGACAGAAATACTCGCTCCGCCGTCAAGCGTCGAAGATCTCGAATGAGACTGGGCTATGGGTTGGGCTCTTCTGGTGTCAATTCGAGCTCATGTACTTTGGTGTGCATGTTTGCAGGATTTAATCCGTTCTTTCTGTGGGAGAAACATGAGCACACGGTTCCATTGACGGTGCAGCCACACTTCAAAGTTTGATGGCCTACTATATCAGGTAATCCATCTGTGGCGGCGCCTATTTGCTTTTACAGGGTACGCCAAACAAACTGCCTCATTGCGACGCCCTCCATGGACGACCGAAAGATCAAGTTCGACGATGCGTGCTGTACGAAAGAAAATGCAGGCTCAACCCGGAGCGATCAGAGCTTTGGCGATCCTTGGCTTTGCGGTGGGCTGACTGAATGCCGCAGATCCATCATCTTGAATCTGGATGTCACTCGCCCTCTGGTTCAACCGATACGAGTGGTACACATACACAGAGATGCAGTGCCATTGATACTTCTTTTTCACCCTGGCACGCGACATGAGTCGTAGACGATTCTCTCTATAAGTTTGGTGCCCTGAATTATCGATAATCTACCCACTCAAGTGTACTGCCGCTCCTTCGATTTCTGAGATTCGCCTTTTCTATATTCATGCCTCGTCGCCCCAGAAACAAAAACAAAAATCTACCCAGATCTTTGCAACCCGGCGTGGTATGTGGCCTGGATGACCCGTGAATATTCCCCAACTCAATCGTCCTGTTAGGAAAGATTCAGGTATTGGGGTCGTAAATACGATGAAATCTTTCCCAATGAGCCTTCTTCTTCTTCTCATCACACGTACGAGGACTCGTCGCAGTCAGACGTCCTACCTTTTATACAATATCAGCATTTATCTTCAGACGACATATCAGGAGAAAACCCTGACGAACTTTTACCCTCTAACCCCCGTCCAGGCAATATTCAGCCCGACTCTTCGTCTATTTTTCACCATCCATCAAATCAACGTTCACCGCGGGCCCGGTACTCGCGGGGATCTCGGCAGGTCCGACAACCTAGACACTCCGTATATGATCTTGAGGCTTCGCAACCATCCACTTCGAATGATCTCAGTTTGTCAAGCGCTTCTCTCGCTCTAGAGAGTGGGCCGGCTATCGAGATCACAGATCATGATGATTACTCTTCTCGAATTTCAGCTTCGTTTGTCGAATCGCCGCAGTTTTACTCGTCATCCTCTGAGCTCTTCTCGATCTCACTCCCAGCCGGAGCGACCTCACAGAACGAGAGTCCATGGACTATACCTCGTCCTTATACCCAGCGTCCGACTGCTGACCTGGCGACCTCGACCGAATCGTTCTCTCCTGGGTTGGACTCTTTTACCGATGTGAATCCTGTTACCGCTGAATATACGCAGTCTTTTAGCTCTGAGCCGCAAAACTTGCTGTCTAGCTCCATTCAAGACCAGGCTCACTTCAATACACATGCCCCCCTTCATCCGCACATTCTCTATCCTTCGTCATCCAGTGATTTTCACTCACCGTCTCAATGTCCTCCATCTTCTGCACCATATAGCTCACATACCCGCCTTGATTTCGCCACGGGTATGAACCCTGCGTACACGTCATCATCCTCCCTTTACACTACGACTCAATATTACCATCCTAACTCTGGTCAAAGCCTAATCATGAACGATTTTGCTGGCCGCACCTCCTCTGATTCTTATTACTCGCCATCAGGCGATTATACTCCACCGCCACAACCCTCCGCTTCTTTTGCAAGTCCCCAGGTTTATTCAGACATGCCCATGAGTGCCCCAGCGGGGACACACTCAACATATCCAGGTTCAGGTCGCAGTATGTCTGAAATGGGATCGCATGACCTTCAGAATACATCGTCAAGCTCTCAGCTTGCTCAAATGGCCCCAGGATATATTTCAGCATTGGAAGATAATGTAAACATGCAGAATGCCCCCTTCCATGGGATGGATTACAAAACCCTATCTCGGTCGCACAACTGTCAAGAACAGTCGCTTGGGCTATCTCAACGAAGAGATTATGACAGTTCACAACATACGAGACACGCCTTTCCGGTACACACTCCTACATCATATTCTAGTACAGGGCGCATTTATCATTCTCCGAATGCGACCGCAAGATCCTCTATGTCAAGTGTCAACCACCACCGACATAACGAAGGATCGATATCATCGTCCGGCGATCTGCCGGCGAATGCTAATTGGTATTCGAGAGGACGGAATTAAGCCGTTCTTCAACAATTTTATATCATTCGGACTTTTTCCAAAGGAAGTTCAATATCATCACTCGATGAATACGTTACAGTCATGTTTAAAGCACCTGACACTGTCCTATTTCATCCATCCTCAACTTCAGTTGAGGTCAGACTTTCGTTTTCTTTAACCAACTGCTCATCCTTGCCATGATGTCTCATTTGTAAACAATTTTTGAATCAGTTATCTTACCTTACCGAAGAACGTCTAATTCTACCTACATACTGTTGGTCATTAAGAAACTCGATGAACTTTGTATGCCAGTAAACATGACCAAATCAGTCCTTCTTCCGTCTTTTAGCACGCCAACCATGCCCGTTCCCTGGGAAGCGCTCATTCCCTTTGGTTCGTATATTTACGGCCTCTGAGAAGATGAAACAGTGCTGGAATGGGTTTTAGGTCTTCTTACTGCCATGTTCGGAGCCGCCGGAACGCTCCTGAATATTTCTACGCGGGCGCAGAACCAAGGAAAGGTATATTGGCTCCAATTATTCATATCAAAGATTCTGAGCTCTGCTTCGCTAAGCCCCCACGATACAACATAGATAAATGGGACGAGATGATGATGAAGCGGGATAAACAGCTGACAGGGCATGTACGAGGACAGTCGGTGCGTGCCGGGACTAGTTTCTCGTGATTCAAGACCTTGACTCTTCATCAGGATAGTGTCGTTGCACCACCCGGTTTCGAAACCAGTAGTGTATGGACTGCAGAGCGCAAAGCTTTCTAGGCATCGCGAACTTCGAATCTTTCTCACTCCGCCCTGGCCACTGAAATAACGAGGGATTATTACGGAAGTGTGGAGAACTGGAAACCCGGACTCCTAGATAAATGCATCTATGTCATCTAGGTGTATACAATCTTGTCTATCCATGTGAAGACATCTGTTCGTGGATCTGCCTCTCCCTGCTTGGACCATTTGTACTCCAAGAACCCATACCGTTGACCTTCGAGCAGTCGACCTAGTTCCATCACAGCGCTCATGTCTGAGTCACTTAATTTTGAATTGCTCACGTTCAAAGTGCATTGATTGATTATACCACGTTTCGAACTAATTTTGGCCATCTAAAAGACGTCCGTTTTCTTTTGATGGAACTCGGCAGCGAAGAGAGAGAGCGACTTACCACGTTCCCCCAGTCAAAGGCTTGGTGGATTGTATACGTAAACTCGGGTGTCTGTCCGTATGCCCAATCCCAACTCTGCACGAACGTATTAGCGTGATGCTGCAATGATTTACACCGACTAACAGGAAGCTCCTCCATTCCTTTCTGGATGTATTCAATGTCCTTGAGTTCATTAGTCTCATCGACCACTTGTACCTATTGAGTTCGCAAGAGTTTTTTCTATACATGTAGGACCATTAGGTTGGTCACGCACTGGTGCTGAGATACCATATTCCTTGCAGAATTCATCGACAACCGCAACCGTAAACGAGTCGTGTGTAGCCATGGTACTGAATTGCTGCAAATTGCACACCGGAGAGCGTACAGAAGCCACGCCTCTGGTTATCATTGTTTCCTGATTTCGCTATGTTTAGACCGAGAGTTGTGTAGGAAATGATCTTTACCTTGTTGGTGCGCAATAAGTCTCCAAGTGTATCCAATTGTGTCGAGATGAGCATGGTCCCATGATGATATGCCCGTTTATTCACGATCTTGTATGCTGAACCGGAGACGTGCCGAGGTGGAATAAGTATGTCAGATGCAAAAGAAGGTAACAAAAACTCATCTTATGTTTTCCTACACAGATATCATTCCTCTCGTTGACGCACGCACCTATCCCCAACGAACAAACTGCACGAAGCACGATTTGGGCCGTTACGTGTCTATCGAACTCTGTTCGAGGGAGATGAATCGAGAAGTTTGTATTGCCGAGGTCCTGTTGCCATACTCGTCAGAAACACTTTAAGGCGAGTCGCATGATGTAAGAGCTAACATGATAGACTGTCCCTCCACCACTACGACGTCGAATGAATGGCACTCCGGGACGTTCTCGGAGTGCTCGGAAGTTGACCTCCTTCCATGGATTTTGGTTCCGTCCCACAACAATACACGGGTCGTCTCGGTAGATGAGCAACAAGGGTTCTTCTGCAGCTTTATGCCGAAATAGCCTGGTATATGTAGGAATCTTAACGTCAAAAGCAAGCAGAAAGGTACACAAAACATACCAATCCTCGAAAGTCAAGTTGAAATAGGGATTGGTCGAGTTCGAAATATAGATCGAGTGCTGAGCGCTCGAAGTTGCGTATTGACGCGACTGTAGG
>JAGDQM010016874.1:15621-33567 GCA_017580835.1 Termitomyces bulborhizus
AAGACCACCTCATCTGGTGCTTAGCCTTGTTCCCTAGTCCTATTATAAGAATGGTTCTCTGCTCATTGATTGGTATTCTTGGTTGCGCTCATCTGGTACCGCATTTTCACGACTCCCATTCTCGTCTCTCCTTCATCCAATGCTGTTCCCTTATTTGACGTCTGCGGTTCTTGTTTTTCTTTCTGTGCTTCGCGGTACGTTAAAATTACGGCACCGATGATATAGTATTTTGTCTGATACACAAGTTCTTTCAGTGACTGCATCACCGGTCCCAGGGCCCGCACCAATCCCACCTGAATTGCAACCCATCATCGCAGCAAAAAATAACCTTGGTGGCGTCGCGGCTGTATGCGAATCTTCTGTCTGCCTGGAATCCTTGCTAATATGTATCCTGCCGCAGTATGACGATCCGAAGTTCAACTCAACTTTGTCAGGCTACTCAAATGGAGCACCGAAGTCGCCAATACCCATGACTTGCATCGCTGCAGCCTCGTTAGCAACAGGCACCATCCTTGTATCGTTTGTGTAATTTAGAGCATAGTAATCCATAATCGACAGATCTTTCAATCAAACATGTCGGGGCTGAATGTTTATCAAAACCCGCTTGTGGGCTTGTCATGGACACAAAACCACGATCCAATAAAATAGGCTTAGTACATTTCCAAGCTCATCCCGTCATGGATCTCATAGTCTGAAAGTGTGATGTGGTCTTTGTAAATAGTATACCTAATTGCGAATACATCAGAAACTCCTTCACAACATGTAAGAGTCAACCCACCATTTCTTCAGCTGAATCTTCGATGCATTGGTCCCTGTCTGTGCTGCGATGAGCTTCTTGAGATCGCCTACGGTGTCTTCAGAATCGCATTTGACTCGGACTGTGATTATCATTGCGTGCTGAGCACGATGAAGGGGACGAGATACGTCTGGAACAGACCTTTGCGCCCGAGCCGATCATTCGCGATAACCTATATAACATCTCAATTTCGTAGCAGCGGTTTGCAGATGGTAAAGTTAGTACCTCAATCATACCCATTTCAAAGAACTTGCGGTTAAGACCCAAATTGAGTCAAGGGACAATTGCTTTATTTGGTCAAGGTGCTAAACATCGCGTCGTCCCAAATAGGCTGTGTCAGTGCGCATTGATATCCTAAGAGTAGACTATAACTATAATTACTATTTAAAAGACAAATCGTAACGGAACGCGTAAGTATTCGTCAGGGCTCGTAAAGTCGTACAAATGAGGGTGTTGTATATCCATAATGGCAGGATCACAGCACACTTTCGTGCAATCGGGTATTAGCTCTCAATAAACACATCAATTCAATAACTGAAGTTTTACTTGTCTTTTGGGTGCCTTCATAGGAAGATGAAATATAGACAAAAGGGATGCGAGATGGACTAACCTTCTCACCCCACAACAATAGCATACTCTAGCGGAAAGAGATATAACAGCAAGCCATGTCATGATTATGGAAGCCAGAACCATCCATACCGCCGGACCAAACAGGACTTCAATATTGTAAGGAATTGAATTGATAATATTGTCCCTAACAATGATGACGAGGGCGAGGTCGATTGCAAAGACAATGGTACCGGTGATAGCGGCAAATATCGCGATGATGAGGGTGACAATTGCAACAGCGTGGATACCAAGAAAGAACGAGGGTATAAAACCAAGGAACGAGACACCGGCAGCAATGGGATGGAGAGCAAGGATGACTAGAAGACTTTCCTCGACAGCGTCAATAATGACTGGGGAGACTCCAGCGAGTTCGGAGATGTTCTGCGGTAGATTGTACCCAAGCACGGGCCCAAAGCATTCCCCGTTATTTGTGAGCCACGTTGGCGGACTGAGAACGCTGATCGGGAGTAAGAAAGATCCTCGACCAGAAATCAGGTCGCTTGCCTGGTTGCACACACTCCCCAGACGCCGAAACGGAGCTCGCTGGCGACATCGGTGGGAACTTGACCAGTGAGAGTAGACCTGACAGAGAGAATGTAGATGGGCTTGATAATGGGGAGGGAAAGGGCAACGAGGAGAGAGAGAAGAAAAGCGCCGAAGAGGAGGCCGAAGGAAACGAGAGAGACGACAGGGTGCCTAGCTAGAGGACGGTGGTGTTCGTTCAGATTCATGGTTCGCAGCAAGACCTGGCTGGAGCCCAAGCCCAGCTGAAAGAATTTGTATATCCCGGGCCATATGGTAGTTGCAGAAGTAGCCTGTGTTGATGTCTATTTATATAAGTCCAGTGCTTGCCCATGCTCTCCCTCGTCGTCTGGGCCTCTCTTGTCGTCGCTCAAGACGTTCCCGAGTAAGCTTTGTCTCTGTCTCTTTGCAAGTCCTCAAACAATCGTCTAGGTTTAATATTGACCCTTACATTGAGTACCGTCCTGCCTTCGCTCGCTCGCTTCCTGTCCAGATCCTCCTAACTGGCGTCGTTCTTACCCTCGTCGCGGTCCTTTTTATTCATTTGATCTTTACTGCTCAGTACCATTGGCCCCTTGCACCCGTCAACTATGCCCTTCAAATCTCTGGAGTAGCCACCCTCCTCATCTCCCTTATCGCAACTCTTCAGGTTATTCTCTCGACCGCCTTGTCGGAAAGCGAGAAATGGCCTTACATGCTCAGCTACATTGCAGTCAACGTCCCTCCTTTTGATCAAGACAATGAAAGCGATGAATGGAGCTTTGCAGAACGTGCAACATGGCTTGTTATGAACGCCGCTACTTCTGGTTTAATTCAGGTCTGTCTGCAACGAACGACTCCGCCTCCACCTCACCAACCCTTTTCCAGATCACTCACATTCAATTTCTCACTCTCTTGTATCCATCGCGACTCGAAGGCCGCTTAATCTTCGCCTTGCTTGGTTTGTCTTAGATTTAATACGCTTTTCAAACTCAATCTTACGGAACTTGATAGGCCCTTTGGCAATCGTGGCTGCAGTTATGCAGCTTTTGCCCATGAACGACAGTGATAGGGTTAACAGCATTGCTTCTGCCGTCCGAAACGTCTGTAACGCGACTCTGTCTCTCTTGTTTACCGCTGCACTGTTAATCTGGGGTCTATTGGTGAACAGAAAGAATGCATGGAGAACCGACGGAGGCACTGCAGCATTTGGTGCTGCAGCTCTTGCTCTTGCTCTTGTCAGCACTGCACTTAACTTCCTTTACGTCCCAAGAGAAGAGGAATATGTCTGGCTTCCTGCCCTCATATGGGCTGTGATTCTCTGGCAGAGCTTCTTGGGGTGGTGGTGGTGGGTGGGCGCTGGGAGTGCCAGTGGATTTCTGATAGGAGAGGATGATATCTTGAAGAAGTTGGAAAAGGAAGCAAAACGGGAATCACGACGGAAAGAGGCGAGAGAGAGAAGACGGGAAAACAAAATGAGAGCTAAAAAGGCTTGGAAAGGCGTTGCGGGTGCCTTTATGCCATTTCCATATGCTCCCGGTAATCGTGGCCGGATGACTTGCCGGATAAAGCCTCAACCGATGGATCGGTCTTCCCCTCCTCCGAGGTCAATGAACTCCGACTCACCCCAGAACCAAACTATATCATCCAGCTCGTCCTCTTCAAACAGCGAAAGTCAATCTACACTTCCTCGATTACTCCCCGCGCGAGTCCATCGATGGTACACTTCCCTACGCCACGCGCACCTTCTTGCGGCTAGACAGCAAGCCGTTGAGCGCGAAGAGAGGATTCGAGAGATGGAGAGGAACAGGAATGATGTAGCTTCAAATGGTTGGGGACTAGGAAGATTCGCGTGGAGGACACATCAGGACCAAAATCAGGATATCCAATCACATCCTCAAGAATTTGAGATGTACAGCCGCCCATCTGGATGGTCACATTGTGAGTTGGAGCCTCGAAGTTCTAGACAAGAACAGGGATTTGACCGGCAGACTTTCGAGAACACCGAAGGAGCTCGCAACCCGCCCCCTCGGTCTCCACCAGTTTCACGACAGAGTTCGATGTGGTGGTGGGGTCCTTTAGCCCGCTGGCGACTGCAAGATTCGACATCTTATTGATTGCTTCGATTCTGTGCTTTCTTGATTCCATTTCCAGACGATGTACATTATGTATGTTTTAGATGTCACACTGATATACGATTTATCACGGCGGTGCCACTTTGTTGTTCTATGTTTTAGATGTTACACTGGTATACGATTTATCACGGCGGTGCCTCTTGGTTGTCCTCTGATCGTCAAGATTCAGATATCTCACAGACTATGCTTCTGGGACAGCAGCTGAGATTTGGGCTTACTGGCAGGTGTGAATCCAATTCTTCCTTCTAACCAATCCCTAATCAAAACTCCAGCAATCGCTGTAACAGGAGGTAATCTGAAAGGGGGCTCGTTATTCTTGGCAGCTCTATCCTCATAAGTTGGATTCAGATGAGGAGTGTTCTGTTGATTATCTCGTTCTTCGGTATTTTCAGCCATCTTCTTGTAATCGCTACTGCCAAACTTACCGCCGATAGGATAGTTTAGAACGTCGAGAATCTCTGAACGACTGAACCACCGTGCATCTAGAACTTTTGAGATTTCTACTCTTTTAACGGCAAACGAAAGCACCAACCGACGAGCTCGTCGTCGAGATCAAGACGAATCTTCTGCGAGGAATCTGCTCTGGCATAGAAGCCAACCATGAGATTGGCTGGATAAGGCTGAGTTTGTCATTGTCAGCAAACGGTTCTGCTGTCACATGAGAAAACAGATACCCATGGTTGTCCAGAATGATATCGAATGTCCCACACAGTAACACCAGCCTCTTCCCACATTTCTCTGGCGACGGCGTCCTCAAAGGTTTCTCCAGGTTCAATGAAACCGGCCAAAGCGGAATAGAACTTGCCGGTGTACTTCCTCTACAGTTTGTGGGATTTTGCAGATAAACAAGAAACGAAGATGAAGGAAGACATACACTTCTTCCTAGGAGTATTTTATCCCCAGTTTCGTCAATTGCGATCATAATAACCACTGGATCCGTGCGAGGGTGGGTAAAGTTATGTAAACCTTTGCTATCAGATGCATAAGTCAGCGAAGGAGTATGAGACAAGGCACACTACGTTGTTGGACAAGGTTTACGACCCGTGTTATCTGCCCATGGTAATAAGGATGAACAAGAGAGTTTCCAGCCACCCCACATAGAGTATGTAGGCGAGCCGCATCCTGCACAAAACTAACCTTGAAATGGTTAGATGTCACGTCGTAATACTGTAAAATGTACCTTATTTCGTTGGTTCCAATCCACTAGACTCCTCGCTTCTGCGAAGACAGCACCGGAGAAACTATCCAATCCAGTCATCAGCACTCTGGGTTCAGACCAACTCAGGACTTGTCCCTCTTGTGCGGGACTGGTCGCTTGCAATATCTCTTTAAGCCTTTCTGATGCCAAGTACAGATCTGTGACGTCCATCGAGAAGTAAGGAGTTCCATCAAGATTTGCAATGGCAGCTTCAACATCGACGAAATCTGACGAAGGAAACGCATTTGTCTTGGAGTACTCTTCCAAGCCAAGGAACACTACAGGAGAACCGTGGTGACGCGCAGCCTCGGTGGAAGAATGCTTCACGTCAGGGGACTCGACAACTAGCTGTCCTATCTCTTTGCCCTGTCCGAAGAAAGGCTCTGGACCGAGAAATGGACGAACATCTTGGGTAGTTAGGAACGCAAGAGACTGCTTGCGTGAAGAATCAGTGTTAGCGGATACGAGAGGCTGTCCTGCATTGAATAACAGCCAGCGAGCAGACGGAGATGCAATTATGGCGTTGAGGAAAAGATGAGAAGTGCGAAGCCATGCCAAGCGATTGAGTGGTGAGCCAGAAAACATATTGTATCTGCAGAGTATAACTCATCAGGCATCTGAGATAGGATATCTACACGCCCCTCCAGTACAACTCACGTTGTGTTTGGCATTCTGAGTGGATGTAGATGGACGTGGTTACGGTGTAAGAGTATAGTAGTTATTGATGACAATTGTCACCACAAGACAGACAGCCTTCAGAGACCGGAGTGCCGAACACCCGATGCTTAGAAAAAAGACGTTGAGATCATTTCGATTGGTAAGTAGCAACAGGCGCTTCGGGCGCTTCTACAATCTGGAACACCCCTGCATCACGTGGTCATGTCCATCCTCGACCGCGTCCCTTCCAATCACGTTCTCACCTCCAAAATCGTGGTCAACGTCAACACGGGGTATTAGGCACGGTAACCCTCACCATTTGATATTTGACACCACAGAACTGCATGAAACTATTCAAATTCCTGTTTCTCATGTCCGACACATCAGCAAGCCCATAATCGATCATAAGTGCCTTTGAAGTTTCCGCTTTGGACCACTAAGTGAGCCCCACTCTCTGATGCTCTGTATTATCACTCACCATCAAGGTCGAAGAGATCCTGGAGAGTTTTAGGGAATCTCTCACTGACATTTCCATTCGACATATAGATTTCGTGCAGGCTTGTGTTTGGCTGGTTTTGCCTGAGAGAAGCATTTGCACGGCGATTCTCACTAGAGTCAGGGCCTCAATTCAAGATATCGGTACCCTCAGGAGTGTGACTCACGAATTGAGCAGATTGGTATGAAGTTCCGCGAGTTCCACTTTTTGTGTCGCGATCTCATCCTGAAGGTTCAATGAGATCATCGTCTCAAGACATTCCGCTACTTGTTCCTGGACAAGTTTGTCAATCTCAGCTTCGATCTCGCGTTGAGCTGCCTCAAAGTCAGTGTATGAAGAAAACAAAAACTACCTTAATGGTCTTACCAATTTCCTTCAAGTGTGCAAACAATTGCGTTTCAAGGCAGTCTTTCAGGATAACTTTGTCCACCAGTTAGATCCAACGGTCCGTGAGGAGCGATAATTTGAGAACTTGCGTTGTATTTCAGCGATTCCGTCCTTGTGAATTTGATCTTGCTGCTTCAACTGTCGCTGGAACCTGGCAATAGTCGTCGGACCGCCGCAAACCATCCCAGTGTTATAAGCTCACCGCTTGATCTCCGAGGTAATACCTATCTGACCGCGTTTTGCAACATCTGCTGTCTGAGTTTCCAGCTTCTCATAGATATTCTGTATGCACAGGTCAGAAGTCATAATCAAACAAAGGAATTTCATCGGAAAACCTACACTAAGAGATTCAGAAGCCAACTTCAGATCATCAAGTACATCCGTCAAAGAGAAGGTATCGAGAGGTGTAATGCGAACAGGAGCAACAGAAGACGTCGTGGGGGTCAAAGGCTGCGCCATTACATGCAAGCTTCACCGGGTACAAAGTACTTCCAAAGTAAAACGGCGAGCTCGTATTGACCCACGAGGTCAAGGCGTGTTTGAAGTTGATAGTGTAATTAGGGTGCATCTCGTGGCACAAACTCAAAAGGAGAGTTACTGAAGCTGCCGGGGATGCAGGGGAAGTGGATCAATGTTCTCCAGGGGATTATGGTATTAATGGTGTCTACGTTTACAAGTCTATTATAGAAGAAGCCCTCCGTTTGTTGATTCGGAAAGGCCTAAGATGAGTTGTCTTCCGAGGGTTTGGTGGTCACGTTAGTGTTATCGTCATTTGCGCTACTGAGTTGCGCCGCCATGAGAGCCCGGAATCGCGAATCGGTGCGGTGGACCTAAGAGTTCACGTTAACAGTCGACGAACGGAGTGATTGGATGGCGGCTCACAAGGTGTCGGTAAGAACCGGATTCAGTTATTCTTCCGTCTACACAGCATGTTAGAATATACAAGAATCGCATATTCAACGATCGTGATTGGCTGCTTACCTTCCAGCACAACAATCCGCTCCGCTCTTGCGATAGTTGACAATCTATGAGCAACTATGAGTACAGTGGTTTGCCGTGATTGGAGAATCTTGTCGACTGCATCATTGACCTGAAGATGTGATCAATGGTGAGTCTCCTGAAAAAGGAAGAGAGAACGTACTCGGCGTTCAGACGTTGCATCCAAAGAGCTTGTAGCTTCGTCCAGTGCCAGGATTGCTGGCTTTTTGAGTAACGCGCGGGCAATAGCAAGTCGTTGTCGCTGGCCGCCACTCAAACTCTGACGTCCAACTGCAACAAATCAGACGACACATCCTGTATTTGCATGACACAAACGAACTTTCAGTATCAAATCCTTTCGGCATTCCCCAGATGAATTCGCAGTTTGCCTCCCTTGCGGCGTCTTCTATTTGTTCACGAGTCGCCTCAGGATTGCCATATGCGATGTTACTCGCAATAGTCCCTGTAAACAAAACGGGGTCTTGGGGAACGATGCCGATAATTTTTCGCCAAGAAGCAACAGAAAACTCCCGAATGTCTGTGTACCGTGATAATTGCTGAGCGATCCCATTCAGTTATTATTACATACCTTGGCCATCAAAGGTAATCTTCCCTTTGAGAGGATCATAGTACCGTAGGAGCAACGAATGTATCGACGATTTACCGCCACCACTCTTGCCACTGATCCGGAGGTGCCGTTAGATTCATGCAAAAACAATGCGCGGGCAGCTTACACAATAGCAACGCTTTCGCCGACACCAATCTCGAGATCAAGATCTTTGAGAATTTCAACACCTTTGCGACTAGGATACTCGAATTGAACTCCTTCAAATTTGATGGACCCTCGCCTGTTCGGAGCTACAACTATGCCATTATCGGGCGAGATGGCCGGTGTCCTGTCCAAGAGGTCGAAGATCCGAGTGCCAGCACCAACTCCGCGCATGATGGAGGACTTTGAACGACTGAGAAGGGGAATCAAGCGAGGAGGAACAACAGCTCACAAAGAATGACCTAGATTTGAGATCTCCAATCAGCACAATAGGTCGCTCGAGATTCACGCCGCACATACGTCAACATTTGCAAACCGCTACCAACGTAAACCGTATAGAGGAGGAGACTTGTCAAGTCACCCACTGATATAGCGCCATGCGACACAAGGGTACCACCTATGGAGAAATTCGATTTCTGAACACGTTGGCTAGATAATTGATTAAATCACCATAGCCGAGCAACGCCAGCAAGGTGACGTTCCCGCTCCAGCCTGTACTGCCAAAAAAGATGCCACTGGCAATGGCCTCTTTCCTTGCAAGAGAGAGAACGTCTAGCACCTTCTCATGGAATTTTGCTTCTTCTTGCGCATGGGCATTGTAAGCCTGTACCGTTCGTAGGGCTGACAAGGCCTCGGAAGCCACCTGTTCGGAGAACGTTCGAATGTCGTTGAATTTATTATTGTGATGATGAGCTCACCTTAGTCATTTCTCCCATGGATTCTTGTGTTTTGTTTGAAAGCCGTTTCAAATATCGACCATAGAAAACCTGATGGTGTAACGTTGATTTAGAGCAATATCTTAGAAGCAAATGTAACTTACTGCACCCAAAGATACCGGTGGCACGACAGCGAGCATCAAGAGCGTGAGGGTGGGGGACAGATAAAACATGGCAGCCACTGGACATACGCGTCTGAGCCAGCGAACGTACGAAACTGTGAGACTTACATCCAACGGAAGACATAATGATTGAACGCAGACCGTCGGAGAGGTTCTGAGTGACACTATAACCGATATCGCGTTTAGATATGGATCAGTCACGATGTATTGATGCAAACCTTTCACCAACAATACTTGTATCGACACTGAGACGACTCAGGACATCTCCTTCCCCGCGTTCAACAAACTCCACCTCTTGCTTGAGAGCTGCAGCATATGTACGCTCACGCAGCCTGGAAACAATCCTTTGACCTACAAAAACAAGAGTCAGAACTAGGAGACGAGGTCCTCCAAATGGAGCTTACCAGACATCCGCATTAAAATAGCACGACCGGCGTTCGCAATGGCGCCAGCCGTAAATAAGAGAAGAAGACCCGCCGATGCCTCCCAGACCGAAAGTCCAAAAGGAATTTGCTATGCAATTGCAACAGATTCAGGATGAATGGCGAACATACAAGTTCAAGACACACTGGACTGGTTGATGCGAAAAAGTCAATCAACTTCCCGATCGTGAAAGGAACACTCATAGAAACGGAGGACGAGACCAGCAATAAACCAACTGCAGTGAGAAGAGGTTTCCTTTCTGGCTTAGCGAGGGCAATGACTTTGAGAAAAGATGATTTCGACTGAGGAGACTTCCTGAAGAGCGAGAAGATGGACGTTTTCTTTTCAATTGGCTGGTCTGGTTTCGAAGAAGAGTTGATGTCGGCCCTCCGGGGTGCCTGGACGTTGAACACTCTCAGGCATTGCTGAATCTGCGGACCAGAACTACTGATGATGTGTGGCCGTGCACCATTGTTGAATGCAAGGATCCCGCGTCGAACGTTCGGAAGGAGCGGGGTAATCGTACAAGGTCTCAGGAGAGGCCGAGCATGGAAGACAAGCATGCTGGGAAACCAGGCCTTGTGTACCAGCCAGGATTGGAAAACTAAAGGATCTGACCGAAGAAAAGGCGCCAAGCTGGCCACGGCTGTAGTGATTACTCGGGGTTGCCGAAGCACGGAGTAATCAATCTAATCTTATCTCTGAATGGAATGTTGACCTCATGCTTGCTCAATTACACGCTGCAATTCCGGTTGATTCGACCAATTACTACTACTGAGCACTTTGAAACCTCGCATTTTATGCACCGTCAGTCAAGTTTTCTGGGGACAAGCATTAATTTTAATTTGGCATCAACTTGCAAACCAAACATTTCGGATGTTCGTGTCGTTTGTGCGAGGCATGACACCGAACAGACTCATGTCATCGTCGGAATCATGGTTATCTGGTCCCAAAGCAACGCAGTTCTACACGCGTATATACACACCCAGTAGCACGCCGAGAGCAGCTCTCGTCTTTGTCCATGGATTTTCCGAGCATGTTGGCAGATACACCCACTTTCACCCACTACTGTCTCAACATGGAATAGCTGTTTTCGCGTTTGACCAGCGAGGGTTCGGTAAGACAGCCTTAGACACCGAAGGGAATAAGAGCAAGGGCAGTGCGTATGGCAAAACCTCTTGGCTAGAGCAGATGGCAGACATTTCCTGGGCCATCGAACATGCTCGAAAGACGTTCTCAGGAGTACCTACATTCTTGATGGGTCATTCTATGGTAAGATCAGTGCCTACTGTCGTTAAGCAGGCTCATAAGAGATCATTGTTGTAGGGAGGTACTGAGGTGCTCGGTTTCGCTGTAGGACAATCCCCAGCTTCGTCACTAGCAGGAATAATATCTACGAGTCCATTGATCCTCCAAACTAAGCCCGCACCCAAATTGATGCGCATAGTAGGAGGAGTGGTTAGCAACTTTTTTCCAAATCAACTCATTCCTGCCAACGTCGACGCTGCGGTATGCAACGCGTCACCTTTCCTATTGATGAAAAATAACAAAGCTACAAAATTCGTAGGATCTCTCGCACGATTCTGTAGTCAATGATGCCTACTTGAAAGACCCTCTCGTACGCCCATACGGTTCACTTCGTGGTTTAAAGGACATGTTGTCCAATGTGAGATCCTCATTTTTTTTAACTTGAGGAGGCATTAACAGCTAGTTGAAATAGGGAGAAGCATTGCTGAATGTTGGATATAAGCACTGGCCAAAATCTCTCCCTGTACGTTGGGTGTCAGTTTTTGATCTCAGTGTATGGAGTAATCATGTTTCTAGTTACTTCTGGTCCATGGGACTGGAGACAAAATCACGTCATCTGCGGCGAGCCAGGCCTTCTATGATAAAGTTTCTGCGGTTGACAAGAGAATCAAATTGTTTGAGGTCGACTTTCTTTCGCTCCTGTTCACAAGTAGTGCTACTCACTCACAAGTTAGGGAGGATATCACGAACTGCACAATGAGCCCAACAATGTCAAGGAACAGCTTATTGAAGACATAGTCGCATTCATCGAAGCACATCTGCAAGACTATAGTGCCGCTTCTGCTTTGCCAGAGGAACGCTCTAAGATGTAACGGAGAAATGGCCTGCATTATAGAAGAAGGAAAGATGTTTATACCAGAACAATTAAGAACAGGAGTATAGTCATAATGAGTCCATAAAAGGGTCTTTTTGTGGCGGAAGTATTCTGAACACTCTAGTATCCTGCAGCGCCAGGAGCTTTCTCGCCATCCCTCTTCAAACGCAGAAGAACCTCTTTGTATCTCGTTAAGTCGGTTGTCCCGGCACCCGTCCTGGCGATCGTCTTGCTTTGTGAGTTTTGCAAATCAACTATTTCGCAGATGCGTTCCCATGTTGTTCCACTAGAAAGGGACTCTGACAACTTGGCAAGATAGTCCGCTTCCGAGTCCCTGAGATTCACATTATAAGATAATGAGAACGTCAACATTTCAAGAAAGGCCACTGACTTGTTCTCCCTAATATTCCTTTCCTTCTTCTGGGAGTAATCCTCGTAGAACTCATCGATTGCACGCTCAGCCTTGGCAATAGTTTCCTGGCGTCGCGCTTTCGAAGCCTCTTCACGAGCTGCAATTTCTGCTTGTTGCTTTTCACGCCAATCCCTATATAGAATTGTTGGCTATACAGCAGTAGCATAAGCGCGGTACTTCATACTTGATTATTTGGGGTTCATCTTCTTCGATAGGTTGATTCAGAATCGGGGTTGATGTAAATGCAGAAGGTTGTGGGCGAGGAGCATAGGTGGCGCTGCTGAATGACAGCTGGGTGGGAGGGGATTTAGGCTGTTCGAAGTGGGGCTCAATACATAATCTGACCATTGAAGAGGATGGCCATAGCCTCCACGTTGTACAATAGGAGGATTACATACCTGGCCAACGTCGATATCAGGAAATTCACTTTTGAACTTCTCGAGTTCGTCATCGCCCGTAACCTTCACAGCGCTGCTTTTCAGAGCAGGGGTATCCAACACACCAAGTGAGAAACTAGACGTGGTTTGCGTGACAGCATGAGTTTGGGGAGGAAGAGGTATATCTCCGTTGCCGTCGATGGAGATGTCAGGAAATGCAGATGCGGCACGGTCGAAGTCGATTTGCTCGTCTTCAGATGAGAAAAAGTCGGTCATTGTGGATTGTGTAAAGTAATAGTCGGTAGACCAGCTGGCGTTTCTAAATCTGACGCGTAAGTGATCGTGGGAAACCTCGCTATTTTACATCCGGCGAACAAATACAGTGAAAGACGCAGTCATGCCTATCAACTTACCAGGAGCGCTTGTCTCCATACAACTTCTGTTTTGCCCACGTCTTGTCTTGCCAAATATCATTGTCAAGGGTGCGCGTTCCTCTTCCTCCACAGAGGTCTTGTTTATAGAACGTGCTTCTTCACAGCAAGATATCCGCCATATTGATTTCGCAGCACTGAAGGCAGCTGGGTATCGGGGGGCTGTCTTTGACAAGGACAATTGTATCGTGCGTTTGTATCGTCAATCCGTATCTCTTAGCTATTTACAACACTATGAAGACGCGACCTCACAAGGATACCATTGTTCCCGAAATACACGTAAGTGTAACTTGATAACACTCGGAAATGCACTTTGACTTCGCCTCAGCATGCATGGAATGAATGCAGAAAAACATTTGGCGAAGGCAATGTCCTCATAGTGAGCAACTCTGCTGGAACTTGGCTCGATCCAGGCGGAATTCAAGTAGGTGTTTTGGTAGTTTCTCCTTTCGAGTTGTTCTGACTGGGTTTTCAAACTTTCAAGTGTGAATCTGTCACATATAACACCGGTGTCCCTGTGCTTCGCCACAAAACTTTTAAACCCGCCTATTCTTGCATAAATACGATTCGTGCATATTTTTCATCCCTTCAGTTTCCGATCCGCGACGAGGAACTCATCATTGTCGGCGATCGAATATTCACTGATATTGTAATGGCGAATCGAATGCGGCGATGGAAAAACTCTACATGGTTATCACGGATGGGTCTCACTCGCGCCTATGAGGACGGAGGCGCCCTTGTAAAAGGACAGGAAGATTGGCCGCAGGGACCATTATCAATATGGACGACAGGTATCTGGCAGAAGGACTCCAGAGTAATGAGATGGGGTGAACAGAAGTTGGTCGATGTTGTAGGTCGTTGGACCCATGCTTCGGAGTACGCACTCGATACAAGTCGATTCATCAAGGATATTCCGGTCTCAGAAACCCAGCCGAGAAAGCATAATCGCGTACTCGCGGCATTACTGGCAAAATTTAAAACTGATTAATTACATTTGCAGCACATATACTATCTAGGCCTATTAGAGTAGGGTACCACTACAACCGTAATGACCACAAAACCCATCACTCACATTCCATCCCCAACTCTCGCCAAGTTTGTGGAGTCGCGCGACAAAAATGCGAGGCAAATGTTCAATACTCAATTTATTCGTTCTTCTGCCAATACTTGTCACATGGCGACGACCATGGCAAGTCTCTCATTCGGCCTTACAGAAATCTTGGCGTACTAATTGTCAACACGACGGTCAACTTGTCAACTTGTGGAGACGCGAAGGAAGCTGAGTTCGGTTGTGACCTGAAGCACAAACGGATATGAACCTCATTTATCCGCCTCAAATTAGGACTGAAAAAGTTCGACGGACGATTGTCACATTATGAATAGAGCACTTGCCCATCGTTCCGGGGGAAGAAATTTCGAAAAGACTATAGATAGAAGTTTATTGTATTTTACGTCGTATGCGTAGAATGATATCACCTTCACCTTCAACAAACTGACGTGACGTATACTCATGAAATCTGAGAGCGAATAAAAGTTCGTTGCAGAGAAAAACTGAGGCAGTGTCACAGTGATTCATTCATCCATGGACATCGCTTGGATATTCAAAAGAGCATAAACAGCATCTTAAGCCAGCCGCCACGTAGGTATTTCTCAAGCCATAACAAACTATGAAATGCTGAGCTAGTTGTTCGATGACCCTGACGTTGAAAGGGAAAGGTAGACACATGGATCATCCGAATCGGTCTCTGTTTTTAATCCAGTGCACATGTGAACCACAACTTGACAACCATGAACTTGCTTCCCCACCCGGACCGCCATCGGGACTACCTGCCCTTGCGTCGGACCGCCTGGTTGAATGAAGCACTTAAAGAGAGGTTTGAAGACTCCTGGTACCAGTGCTGTTCCGGCGGTCCATAGCCTGCCATGCGCCTTCCATCCTTGATTCTTCAAGTCGTCTTCGGAGCAACGCTTGCTTATGCATCTTCGGAGAAGATTCAAGCTTCTTGTACTTTGAAAGCCTCCGGCGGAGATGACTCTCCCCAATTTCTCGAGGCTGTCGCTTCTTGCTCAACCGTGGTCATTCCGAAGGATACGACTTTGAATATTGCGACGCGTTTGAATATGACGGACCTCTCCGATAGAACTATTGTATGTCTTCGCTATTTGACGGCTCGTCGGTACATAGGATGCCCCTCGCTCTCTAGGATCTCCAAGGAACTCTGCGCTTTGCACCCGATATCCCATACTGGACAGGAGTACGCAAACTCTGTTGCTGCTTCACCGATGCACTTTCCTCATCTTACATGTCTCAGAATGGTTTCTTTATTTCTTTTCAGACCCAGATTACTTTTTGGCTTTTTGGAGGGAGAAACATCCTTCTGAAAGGCGGCGGAACTCTGGATGGAGCTGGTCAGGTAATTTGAGTAGAAACGATTTCTATTGTCCAGAGCTCACAGTTTCAAAATATTGTCTAGGTCTGGTACGACGCATTGTTAGTTTATTCAATGTCTGCCTTGTAGCACGTTATGAGAACTTATGACCCGTTCCACAGATCAGCTAACTCTACTTTGCTGCGACCCATCATCTTGACGGTATATCAAGCGGACGGCGTGGTCGTCGAAAACATCACTATGATCAACGGTCCAGAGTGGCACAATTTAGTATGTTTAACCTCCTTTCATTGGCCTGTGAGATAAATATCCTATCCAGGTTTTTGAAAGTCAGAATGTGCTCTACCAAAACATTACAATCAACGCAGCCTCTACATCGTCAAACGGACCAGCCAACACTGACGGATGGAATATCTACCGTAGCGATGATGTCACAATCAGGGATTCTGACATTAACAATGGGGATGATTGTGTTGCTTTTAAACCGAGTAAGTTCCATTAACGCACCGAGTATCTCTGCCCAAGATTCAATATGACAGATGCAACAAATGTTCTGGTTTCTAATTTGAACTGTCATGGTTCTCAGTAAGGATCACCTGTTCTCTACACCGGCTTCGTTCAGTGAAGCTTTTGCTTACAGCGGTATATCAGTTGGGTAAGGGATTAGCCCTAGAATATCATTCTCATAGACTTCGATATCAATTTCTCAGCTCTGTGGGGCAGTTCCCTGGAGTTTTCGATATCGTCAAAAATATTACTGCCATGTAAGTCTCCTGGCCACGCAAAAGTGTCTGAAATATACAATCACACACACCACTTCTTAGAAACGTCAAGATGTCTAACGCTCAGAATGGAGCAAGAATCAAAGCTTGGGCTGGTCCGAATGTCGGAAGTGGGATCGTGCAAAACATCACTTTTCAAAATTTCATTGAAAGCGAAGTTGACAATCCTGTAATCATAGATCAGGTCCGCCCTGTGCTTTCCATGGATAGATGAGTGCACTAACGCGGAACAGTGTTATCAAACGAACGCAGCTACTTGTGCTCAGTTTCCTTCAAACGTCATCATACAAGACGTCTGGTTCAATAAGTTTGCAAATGTCGCGCTTCCATTGATGCTGTAGTATTGAAATTTCATGTAGCATATCTGGTACCTCGACCGGTTCAGTAGTGGCCGAAATCTCATGTTCCCCCGATGGACGCTGCAGTGACATCAACGTAAATGACCTTAGCCTATCGTAAGTGATTGTGCCGTAGATGTATTCGCATTTTCTAACGCTCAGTTCAGTCCACCTTCGGGGACGGCGATGTATACCTGCCAGAACATCGTGCTCGGGGGAAATTCAGCGTCTTTGTTTCCAGTATGTACTGTGACATAAAGACCTATGAATCTTGCGCACTATACATGATGTTATTTGTCGTTTAAATCGTCATCAATGCGCCAGCGTCAAAGAGTTCGGATGTGCAGTTCCCAAGTCAATGCATGTCAAAGAATGTTGAAGGTACTGTACCGAGACCGTTGCGGAGAGTATTTTCAGAAGAGAGAAGATCTTGTGATCCGGCCCAATATGCATATTCTTGATCTGTCTATTGCAGCTGAGATACAGTCACGACAACGAATAAAAGTCAATTTTGATACCCTGCGGAGAGAGGCATTCGGGTGCCGGGTCTTACTACGATCAAGCGACAGCGGCATGTTACGCTGCGCTCGAATCACTTCGACAGAGAGACTTAGGCTGGAAGTAGAAACCGTTATTACAGTAAAGGAAAAACTGAAAACAGTGGGCTGCCACATTATTTGCAGATGATACAACTACCTTTGTATCTGAGCATGACAACCCAGAGCAGCTACAAGTCTTACTAGATGATTGGTGCTTAGTATCAGGGGCAAGGTTCAATAAGAGTAAGACTGAAATAGTCCCAATTGGAACACAAACCTACAGGAAAAGGTTCTGTGAAACAAGGAGGCTCAATGAAAGAAACCCCCCCCCTGGAGGCAGGTATACATATTGCAAGAGATGGAGAAGCAATATGGATACTGGGGGCATGGTTTGGAAATGAGACAGACAGGGCAGCCCCATGGACAAACACTATTGAGAAGGTAGATAAGAGAAACTGGGAAAAGTGCAACCCCTGCCTGGAGGGGAGGAGATTGATAGTGCAGATGGTGGTGGCTGGGATGTCCCAGTACCCTCACACAAGTTCAAGGAATGCCGAGTGACATTGAGAAGAAATTGACAAAGAGAGTTCAGAGCTTTATATGGGAAGGCAGGTCCCCACCTGTAAACTCTCAGACAATGTACAGGAGGATAGAAGAAGGGGGTCGTGCACTGGTTGACATTAGGGAAAGAAATAATGCCATAGATATAATGTGGCTCAAATCATACTTAGACTATGGGCCAAAGTGACCACTTTGGGCCCTGGTGGC
>JAGDQM010016875.1:0-32588 GCA_017580835.1 Termitomyces bulborhizus
TGGGATGGTAATTATTTTCAAAAACTAGAATGGTTTACAATAACAAAATTAAAATCAATCTGAGACAAGATAAAATTTATAAAACAGCTTGGTGTAAAAATGAGATCATATTATGAAATGTCAACATAATATTTGTCCTACTCTAATGGTTCCTACACCATATTTGGCAATACTTTCTAAGCACCTTTACGTTAGCTGCCGACTATTTTGAAAACGGCAATAAATCAATTCTTCGGCGCTGCCTTACAGGTCTCTTACTTTTTGAGCATGCTGATGCTGTTTTAACCCTGGGATCCGGCCCAGTGTGCCCAAGTTACCAGGATCACATGCGGAATACAACTGTGAAAGGCTCCAGCTGGTCGAAAGTGCTGTGTCTTGGCTGTCGCCTTTTTGGGCGATATTCACTAATCCATCTTGCGTTTCGGCGCCCGTTGTATCCCGTTACCTCGAGAATATAGGCGTGGTCTCCTTCTTCGGCAGAATGACTATTTACCACCCACGTAACTTGGTCTCATGGGACATGAGAGTGACAAGCAAGGCTACTGTTTCCCGCACCTGAAAGATAGATATAGCAGGTGCTTTTGAGCCGGGTTTCTTTCGCTTCCACTCATGGAAAAGATAACTTCTCCTCTAGTGATACTTGCCGTCGTTCTCTCTTCGCTCCATGTTGTGTCGAGCCTCTACAAAGCATGGCTGAATAAGAGAGTTGTATGTCTACCAGTGTACATAAACCTTCGACCGCAGTCATCCTCCGTTAGCTCGATAAAATTCCGACCATTGGAGAGTCTGGAATCCTATCTTCATACATAGGGGCTTACAAGGCTCTCTACAACGCTCGCGATATGGTCCAAGAGGGGTACAATAAGGTGTGTGAACCTCCAGACGTAGTCTACGACTCGGTTTATCGAGAGAATTCACAACAGTATCGCGGTGCCGCGTTCAAGGTTCCAGGTATATCCAAATGGACAGTAGTTGTGAGTGGTCGTCAAATGGTCGACGAGATCCGGAAAGCGACAGACGATCATATCAGCTTCCGAGAATCCACTGTCGATGTATGTGCATTTCCTTTTTTAGTTCAAGCATCATGGACGTCTTTTCACCCCTATGTGTCTAAGACGATCCAAACGTTATACACCATGGGACCCGAAGTCCGTTACGACGCCTACCACGTCGAAGTCGTCAAGACATCTCTCACTCGTAGTCTCGTGGAACGTTTCCCTGAAGTGCAAAATGAAATTGCTTCAGCATTCGAGGAATATATACCAGCGACTAAAGGTTAGTTCAAGACAAATGCAGGGCACCCCTGTACTTACAGGCCGAATCAGACTGGACCTCAATCCTTGCTCTTCCGACTATCATGAAGATAGTCAGTCGCTCCAGCAATCGGTTATTTGTTGGTCTTCCATTGTGTCGGTATGACCACAAATTGAGTGGCCATTTTTCTGATCGATTTTAGGCCGAAATACTGATTACAGAGACTTGAATATCGAGTTTACCATCGACGTCATCAGAGCGGCCCGAACTATCAATTTATACCCTAACTTCCTCAAGCCGTAAGTATTTCCCCTTTGTGAATGAGCCCAATACTATCTCTCGACCTAGACTTGTTGGCCGTTACCTTACCAACGTTGAATCTCAAATACAGCGCGCCATAGCCCATCTTCGTCCTATCCTTGAAGAAAGACTCGAGAAGGATGCGGAATATGGCAGAGACTGGCCTGGAAAACCTGTCAGTAGATGACCTTTCCCTTTTCCCAGTATTTATACTTACATTCAATCGGCTTAGAATGATGTCGTCTCGTGGTTGCTGGACATTGCTGAAGGTGAACAGAGGACTGTCCGAAACCTCACCATGCGCATTTTGGTCATTAATTTTGCGGCGATTCATACCACATCTATGGTACGGGACAAAACAAAGTAGATCAGGGTTTGTTGTGTTTTACAACCTTACCAGGCATTTACCCAAGTCTTATTTGATCTGGCTGCCAATCCGTCCTTTGTTCCGGCCTTACGTGAGGAGGTGGAGAGAGTGATTCGCGAGGAAGGGTTAAATAAAGTCTCATTCCACAAGATGATCAAACTTGATAGCTTCATCAAAGAGTCTCAGAGAATCGGAGGAAACAGTGCCGGTGTGTTTCCTGCTCTGACGACTTGAGCATTGTCGAGTCACTTAAGCTCATCCAGTGGTCATGCAGCGGAAGGTACTCAAGGATTTCACCTTTTCTGACGGTACCGTTGTCCCAAAGGGAAATGATATCGCTGTAGCCAACTTTGCCATGCATCACGACGAGGTGGAGTTCCAGCCCTATCAGTATGGAAGCAGCTATTCAAGTTTTTCGTTCATCAGGAGAATTATACTGATCCTCTAGTTTTTGACGGATTCAGGTTCTCCAAAATGAGAGAACAACAGTCGGAAGGATTCAGCAAGCATCAGATGGTTGTATCGACCCATGATTATATCGTCTTCGGACACGGTAAACATGCATGGTATGCACCTCTGTAAATTATTTCGTCTTGTTGCGTCATCAATCTTGTTCCTAGCCCTGGACGATTCTTCGCCGTCAATGAATTGAAGGCCTTGCTTGCTTATACTGTTCTAAACTACGACGTGTCATTCATGAATAATGGTCCTCGCCCGGCCGATCGCTGGTTCAACCTATCGGTTCAACCTGACCCCACGGTGTCAGTCATGTTCAGGGAAAGGCGTCCTTGAGTTTCAGATACATGGATAATTATATCATTATGCAGTATGACTTGTCGTGTAGCGCTATCAACCTTGTGAATTCAAACTGAAGGAAATGATGTTTTACATCCCAGGAAACAGCTCAAACTTCAGCCGACCTAGACATACGATGCGTCTGCCACAGAGTCCTAGTATCGAAGAGGATGTATCACGCATCGGTCTCCGCTTAGTTCAATGGTCAACAGATATTTCAGAGTTTCTGGTATGGTCAAGAACGCCTCTGTTGCCAATTGTCCGGACGATGCACTCTAAGGGATCGTATAGGGGCACGATGCGGCGTTATAGGGAGCGCCACAAAATGGCCAATGTCTTTCTTCGATAGCCCCGTATATTATGCATAATCAAGAGATGCGATCAGAATGCGAAAGTTGCGGCCTCTCCACGAAGGATACCATCCCCTACAGAACTCCATTTTTCCTCCATTCTGAACTTTTGTTCTAAAACGATGAATGAAGCGATAATCTGTTCCTGGAGACTTGCGATGATTGACTCCAAGACAAGGCTCATAGTCGACCCTACTATCTCCCTATACGCCAATGGTTTTGACAGGTCTGATTCACTGTATAACTTTCGTATACTGTGTGTTAGAGAAACATCATGCACGTCATCGCGTTGAACATACTGACAGCTAAACGATGAATGGAATGGGACTTCCAATAAAATATTCCTCTGCTCGTTTCGATCATGGTCGCATCACTCCCGTCTGCCAGTTGTACTGGCGTTAACCACTTGTTCAGCTTCTGTTTCTTCCCGTCGTAATGATCAGTGAAGGTTACAGTATCAGACAGGAATGATCTGCGTTTGATGGTTGCAAGCTTCCGTTTCGTTCGAGCGTCTTTGATATCGGTCCGGTTGCCCGCATTGTCGACTGTAGAAATTGTGTAAACAGGGCGTCCTCGTTCTGTCAAAATCGCATTAGACATGCTGTTCTTGCTGAACTCCAGTCGCAAAAGGGAAGGGTTCACTAGAGTGAGTGTTGAATTCATGTGAAGAATGACGCGATGCCTCGAGAACAATAACGTCTTATTATAGATGAGAAATGTAAGTAAGCTGTGCAAGGCTGTGCTTGTGCATTTGATGGCACGTCAAATGGATCATATCCTTTCTAGATTTCCAACGCATTATATACACATGAGCAATCCCCTATGGAACACAATGGATCAAAGTTTCTGCCCGATATTAACATGCACACCCTTGACCTGAGTGTACCTAGAAATGGGGCAGGTTAAGCTCATCACAACTTTCACGACACAGCGCAAACTCACGTGTCAAGGGCGTACTCGCCGAGCTCCCGGCCAATACCAGACTGTTTATAACCACCGAATGGCACAGCCTTGTCCGTTGTCTGAGCGCAATTGACCTGGAAAGATATGAACATATGAGTCACTTGAAGTTACCATGTTCAGACCCGAAAAGGATAACATACCCAAGCAGACCCAGCTTCAAGCGAATGTGCAACTCTCAATGCACGGCCGAGATTTTCCGAGAAGACATGACAAGCAAGACCATACGTTGTGTTGTTGGCCGCCTCGATGACCTCTACAAAAATTCATTAGTCTCCTGTGCTCATGACGTTCGACAGTCAAACGAGACTCACCCTCCTCTGTCTTGAATTTGACGACGACACCTACAGGGCCGAAAATTTCTTCCTGAACAATCTTCATTTCAGGCTTCACGTTTGTAAAAATCGTTGGCTGAACGAAATAGCCCTCCTCGCCGTGCCGCACACCACCCGTATGCACCGTCGCACCGTCTCGCTTACCCGATTCAATATACGACATCACACGCTATAACAGAAGAAGTCAGCACTTTCTCGACATAAATGAGAAAATACAAGATCAATGTACAAGACTTCTGGTGAAGTACAAGTGAAAGGAACCAATATAAACGTACATCAAATTGAACCTGCGAGACTTGTGGTCCATGCTTTGTGCCAACGCCAAACGGATCGCCAGTGGCAGCAGCAAGGTTCTTCGCTATGACAGTGAACTTGGCTAGAAACTCGTCATAAATCCCCTCCTGGACGAAGATACGCGAGCCAGCCGTGCACGCCTGGCCTGAAGGTCTCTCAGCAATCTGCGTCACCGCTTCAGTCAACCTCTTACGCACCCATATTCGTGCTATACGTCATACCACAAGTAAGCAAACGGTTTCACATCATAAGAAACAGTGGACTATGATCTCACAAAATTCCATATGCAGCCCATTTGATAGCCTGTTCTAGATCCGCATCTTCAAAAATGACAGTGGGACTTTTCCCACCCAATTCAAGTGTGACGACCTTCAAATTCGATTCCGAAGACGCCTTGAGAACTTTACGCCCCACAAGGGTGCTGCCTGTGAATGCAACCTTGTGAATGAGCGGATGCTCAGTGATGGCCTGACCGACTGTGTGACCGTAACCGTTAACGATGTTCACCACTCCAGGGGGAAAGCCAGCTTCAGTTACGAGGTCGGCGAAGCGCAGAGCCGTCAACGGTGTGATCTCAGATGGCTACTTCGTGTTAGAGGGAGGGTCATGACACAATGATACGTTGAGCATACCTTGAGAACAATAGTATTACCCGTTGCAAGGGCCGGACCAAACTTCCACGACAACATCATCTGAAGAATAGAAATAATATTGTAAGGAAATGACTTTAGTCTAATTAAGGTAAATGTTATCTGTACCAGAGGGAAATTCCATGGGATAATTTGGCCCTGAGGAGACTTCAATGGGTGCACGTTCAGAAGAACTTGATACGTACCACGACGCCATATGGCTCGTGCCTTGTATACGCAACTTTATCCTCATTAGTCTGCATGTGATCAGATTAGGGTCTATCACTGTGCCGTTGAGTTGAAGATTGTCACCTCAATAGTTTTGCCGTGCTTTTTGTCGGCCCATCCAGCATAGTAACGGAAAACGTCAATGGAAGCCCGCAAATCTCCCGCCTTTGCGTTCCCATAAACCTTTCCTGTGGGTCGGTTTCATAATCTGATCAGGAATTTATATGTATAACCACAACACTTACCAACATTCAGGCTCTCGAGAGCAGCAAACTCGTCAATATCCCTCTCAAGAAGCTCAGCAAGCTTATAAAGGAGCTTTCCACGCGTTGTTCCCGGAACTTTGAGCCCCCATGAAGTCTTGTATGCCTTGACAACAAAGTCAGACATGAGTCTCTCACAGCTATTTTGCAATCATACCTTCTTTGCCACGTCAACCGCAATGTCAACATCCTTGGATGAGCCCGCGGCGACAGCGGTTATGACTTTGCCCGTCGCTGTTTTGGAACATTTCAGGTTGAAGTCAGATATTCAAGTGTTTTTTAAAAAAATGTGTTAATAAACGATCACCTGGGTTAATGACACTAGCAAAGTTGAGAATAAATCAATGGTGCTCAACGTAACGGACTAGTTCACTCACTCGATGGTCGCAGGTACAACGGGATCGACCCATTTACCGCCAATGAAAAGACTTGGAGGAGTTAGACAAGCTTAATAACAATGAACCACAACTCACCCTGTGTTCATGTTAGAAGTCCCTTTGAAGGCGGGTGTATCGAAGTTGTAAGTGAACGTTCTGGGCATGTTGGCTAGTAAAAAACAGAGCTACCACAGAATGCTCCTTTATATATACTTCGAAAACCGGCTTATTACTCATAATTCCCGTTCCATTCCGAATTATTTTGCCTGATCAACAGCCATGGGAGTCATTGTGCATAAAAACGAGGTTCTGCCATGCGTCGAACAGCGTGGCGCTGGAGAACTCCGCTCGCGCGAGTCCCCAAAAGGATATAGACCAAGTTTATGACTGGAGCTTATCAATTTTCTACGCAATTGGAATTAGCTAAAAGCTCCACCTGACATTAGATCTGTCCAGTATTTCTCATGAATGCGCAATTGGACAATCAGTCCTCTCATTCCTTTCAGGCTCAGGGATAGGATACATTTTCATCGATATTTCGACCTGCCATCAGCCATGCGAAAACCACTCGGGCATACGTGGAGCACGTTCCGAGGTATCACGACAATGCACATTTCCCCACTTAGGCAGCCAGATTGATCATCTTACATCACCTTTACGCGCAGCATCTTTATCGGACCGACGCTCTACTCTAGACGGGTAAATTGGTTGTACTGTAAGATGACCTTTGAAAGCTCATTCTATGTAACGCCTGGAAATCCCAATGGACAGAAACTAAACTTCTACATCACCGTACAAGCCTGGTCTGGATCCAATCCCAGCTCCTCGAACTGCTCCTTAGTCGCCTCTTTCTGATTTTGTATCAGCTTCTCGTGGGCCTCGATTGGAAACCAGTCCTGCATAAAGTTAAGCAACGCCCAGTCCACATTAGCTAAAGGGATGAAACTACCATCAACACTCAAATGAAGGCATGGAAGATAAGGAAAACTGACTCCGGTTTGCCGTTAGTACACACGGCGCTCTACACATTGGACAGTTCCCATTTCCCCTCTTCTGCATCTTCACCAAACACCTCACACAGAACAAATGTCCACAGCTTAGCCGGATGGGTTTGAATGCTATAGATGTGCAGATGAGGCACGAGTAATCGTCAATTTGCGGTATGATAGGAAGTAGGATCTCTCCAATGGCTTGGACAAGGGTGCGCGGAAGCATAGAGGGATGCTTGTTTGCAAGCACTACCGCCTGTGAGTGAGAGGAAAGCTTTTCGGTAAACAAGGGAAGTGATGTGCGCTTGGTGTGTTTCTTTAGGATCTTACGTGTGGCTTCAGCGCTTGCGTATTGAAACTGAAGGGGTCGATTCAAGTCTTAGACTTGGCCAGTGAGGGTAAAATGCGCACCTTCTTAATGTTCAATATGAATACATTTAGTTCCAAGAACGTCTCAAGCGCGTCTCTACTCGATTTACTTTTCAGCTTCCTCTCGTCTCCGAGTCCCCTTACAGTCACGCGTTCCGCAAACTGTTTCAGTCTCTTTTCACTCTCCTCCACCGAGCGCTCTCCTCGATCCAACTCGTGCATACTTTCGAATACTTCGGCCTCGACATATAATTGAAAAATCTCGCGCCACGAATACAAATCGCTCTGTCAGGTTACAAGAATTCAGTAACCGATGTGGGCTGCGTAAGCAAACACACCTTGACATTGGTAAAATTTGCGCCCCAAGACTTTGACGAGAGACCTGGATGGGGATGGAACCTCGATGTGGTCCGCGAAATGGGTCGGGCTGACTTGGCAATGGTACGTGACAACCCGTTGAGCGTTTCTACGAAGTCACTTTGCATCGTAAGTAAATGCGCGGAAAGGCCATTGATAGAGTTGGAAAGCGTTCGAATGAAAACCTTGTCAGATGCTAGAAGGATGATGACCTCGTTCCTGCTTTCGCCATGTGACGGCGGTTCGGGTTCGTGATCGTGGCCACCAAAGCTAGAAGGGACTGAGGAGGATATTTCGTCCTCTGGAGGCAAAGATAATGATAATTCACTATAAGGCATTTAGAGACCGTCTCCATCAATAGTGAGACAAAAAGACGAGATTAAGGCATGCTCACTCTACTAAGCACTCAGAAATCTGCGCATTCGAAGTTTCCATCTCGGGCGATCTTTGAAGCCTCCAAAGTAAGCTCATACGTCCTTGTGGTGCTTCCTGCAAATCATTAGAGTCTTCTCCCGCATCGTAATCTGTGTCTGTCACGGTCTCGGAATTTTCTTCTGGAGCAATCGGCAGAGACAAGTATGTAGTGTCGGCAGTAGGTGTGGGCGCATCAACCCATAAGCGCAAATGTGGCCCCGATTCATCCGTGACTTCATATACGGCCCTAGTGTGGAGATCATATTGGAATCCCCCGTCTCGATGCCGAGTCACAAAGGACTGTTCTTTGCTGGTTTCCAATAATTCATGGAGTATGGAGGGGGTAAGTCCCAGTGATGCGAGTTCACGAACGACGTCGCGAATCATTTTCTTGAGCTTGACGAAGAGGATCGATCAAAGAAGGCAGAGAGGTGAAGAAATAATGTTTACCTGACGATACTGTATCGCATTTTCACGAATTTCGGGAGGGAGACTGAGGAGAAGCTGAGCGTAAGTCTTTGAAAAATGCATGGTCAATGTCACATTGAGCCATGTAAACTAGCCAAATATAAGGATTGCAATTGAAATTGAATGCGGTATTTTTGTCACTGGGCGCCGTCTTACCTCAGCCGAAAGTGTAAACAAAAGTAATCGAGAGAGAATACATATCGATTCAGCGTTACAACTCCCCGGCGAGGGCAAAGAGAATTGAGTAAAGATAAAGAAATATCTGCTCGCATTGTTGCTATTCTTACAAAGAAGAGACTTTGACGACCATCATGCTATGAACTGGGCTTACCCTTTACGTAATATAATTACGACCAGATCAATTATATCGAAGGAACTTCCTAGTTCAATGCGGTCCAAGTTTCGTAAGAGCTGGTCTTCCGCCTGGTATGTCAACAGTCAGATGTTCCATACTTCGACAAACATTTCGATAAGAGCCTCTACTGCAATGAAGGCTAGTACCGTCTCTCATGGGGTCCGTGCTCAACTCAGTCCTGATACCGACAGGAAGTGTACTTTATGATCTGAAAGGGCCGCCGGAGAGCCCATGCCCTTGAACTTGACATACAGACTTTGCATCTACCGATTGCTGACCTTAACCGTGTTGCAGCCTAACAATAAAATGTCTTAGCTCACAATCACCTGATATCTTTCAGTAACTAAGTCAGATCTGACGGTCGCAATGATACGCAAGAGATTCTCTCAAAGGCCAGCCATCATATCTCGTGAATTATGGCTGCGAAGCTTCTGAGCATGGTTCATGCACCTCGATGAAGGTACCATCAAATGTTTGTAGTTGACTGGATGGTCGAGGTTTCGGGCGTACTTGGCCGAAGAGTAACCTTAATTGATCCCTTCAATGGTAACTCATTCCGAGTCTTGTCATACATCGTCTCCCTGAAATGCCACTTAAAACTTCTACGAGTAATCTATCGCGTTGTTCCTTCTCCTAAATCCCTTGATCTGAGTCTTTTATCGCTTTCATCCAATCGACCAGCTTTCCTAGAAGAGTTATTTACAGCCGATACACACCTAATACGGCCATGAGGTATCGCTACGATTAACACCGCTAGACAACGTCCGAGATGTCTGGGGCCCGCTTGACAGTGCTTACAATCCGAATTCTGACAATCTAACATTTCTCAGTATCGATGCTCTGATCTCATTAAGTCAAGCTTGGTTTCGTGCTTACCACAGACCCTTATGCTTGTTCAGCCTCTAGGGTCAACGTACCGAATGGCATTTACTCCAGTCACTGTCGTAACGCGCCGCGTGCCATAAATTGCACGTACATACCTTACTCATTCATTTAACGACACTTTGATCAGTTCTTGTTGATAGATACCTCCGATTGTCTTGTCTCAACTGCCGAACGTTCAGGATATGACCTCTATTCTGGCAAATCAATTGAGTAACAGATATCTGCACATCATTCATGGTCATAACATTAATTGGCCTGGGCTTCTCGACAACGAACCCTGGTTATGTTGATCAATCCATCAAAAGTGTAAGCGTTCCAGTCTGATAATATTCGTGGCTCATAAATACCGATAAGATTACTAGTGCTTCCTCACCCTTTCCTCCCTTTTTCTCTATACCTGGGTAAACCTGCAGACACGAAATGCGCGTCCATCAAGCAGCGATTGCTGCACTCATAGCTGTTTTCTCCCTGTCCACCGTCGTCGTCGGAATCAAGAATAATATCAGGCGCGACGATTTGACCATCGCTACCGATGTCTGTGGTGACGTCGACGCCGATTTGACTGTCTATAACCATGGAAAGCACGTCAACTTAGGACACATCAGTGCGCTCTTAGATTTTTTGCCTTGTGCGAGAGAGATTGCTTACCTCCCGGGTACGTTGCAGAGGACTGTCTTTGTTTATCCGATATCCCAGCCTACATTACCACGCAATCATCTGCAGTTGCGTCAGTAGCACTTGTCGGGAAGGGCGTAACCACTCAGGCTTTGACTGACCTCGTAAGCCCTAGCTTTAAGCACACTCAGATCTATGTGACCGATCAAACTTCCGACTTTTGTTCTTGTTCCTTAAGGTTCACAACTGCCCTGGCCAGACATGCAATTACCCCTTGCACGCAGTCCCGAAGTGTCAGCACGGCAATCCCTGTGGCTTTACTTGCAATAATGGGTAAGTACGCTGATCCCTTCTTCAGCTTTGTTTTAGATGTTTGAATTTTTCCTATAGATACACGCCCCATCCCGCACACAAACCGACTCAATGCGTCTGCAATCCTCCTTACACTGTATGCAACGGTAAATGTGGAATGTTCAACGGCTGTCCGAGCGGATACCTCGCCAAGCGTGATATTCTACGCAGGAAACACTGCCCATCGGGCTATACCCCATGTGGAATTCCTGCGCGTGGCGCTAACTCCTGGGAATGTTTAGACACCCAAACAGAACTTGAGAGCTGTTTGTCAACTTCGCAAGTTAGCTGTCACCAATGCTGAAATAGGTGCTCTTGCTCACAGGTGGTGGTTGTGTTCTACCCCTCTACGGCAATGATGTTCCGGAGGGCGTAGACTGTACTACGATGCCAGGGGTGGCGGATGTCTCCTGCGTCGGAGGAAGATGTATAGTCCACCGCTGTATGCCTGGCTACGAGTTTAACTCCACAGGTCCATCGTGTGCCTAGCTTGAGGATCGGATCCCGCGACCCTAGCATCGCAGTACGTCTGGAACAGGCACATTTTCGAACACTGAGCGATCGAAGCTTGATCTCTACTCCTTGTTAGTCGTCAGGGTACCTGGTTTCCACTGAGCACTTCGCTAATATAAGCATAGTATGTGATGAATCTCGCTGAACAAGCTCCTCAAACGAGAAGAAGCACTGTAGACCAGTAATCGATCTCTTCAGGTGGAGTAGAATTGACGTTTAACGTTTGCTACGCATCGCGAAGAACAATCCTCGGTGTATCTACTTCTATACATCATGTATGATTGACTTGAGAATACAATCTTCACGTCGTGATGAAGCCGGAGAAAGGTAAACTATGAGTTCGTTACACAGCAGATAGTAAAGATACAGACGTGGATAAGATACAATATGCGGGATATGCAGAAGCCAGTGTGATAATCATTAGTCCATGGATGAATCAAATCGTCTACTTTCTCGGGGACCCAACACCAGCAGGTCGTCCAAGGCGATTATGCAATCGTTCAAGCTCTCTCTCCAAACTTTGAAGTTAAAGGGTCAGTGAAGGACAACAGATGAACAAAATCGGGCATACTTGAGGGCTTTCTGTTTGTGATCGGCGGCCTCTCGCTCAGCCCTCCGTTTAGCGGCGGTCAAGTTACTTTCCTCAGTTTGCTATATGTTATCGACTTCAAATCAGTAAAAGAACGATAGAAAGTTAAAACGCACCATGGTGTCCATCGCCTGTCGGAGGCTTTGTAACTGCACCTCGTAAGCTCTGCGTTCCTCCTCTAGCTTCTGTCGCGCCCTGTCACTTTCCACAAGCTGAACCTTGGGGTCTCGCACAATCTTATCGGCAGAGCTCTGTAGGCGTGAGACTTCTCCTTTGTCCCTGGTAATCTCCTCAATGCGGCTGTCCGTCCTCCGCGATAGTGTCGGCGGGCGCGGCGAATTCGAGTATGACCTCGTTTCAAGGTCTATGATGCGCACATTCAGTTCTTTAACCTGCTTCTCCAAGTTCGCCTAAGTCAACTCAGTTAATGTTCAGAATCATAGTAACACGGAAGGCGTGACATACATTGAGCCTGTCCAGTTCGGAATTCTCTGCCCTCACTTTCCCGAGCTCTATCTGACACTCGTTCGCGTATGCCTCTGCCTTCTTCATCCTCTCAAAGGCAGATGCGACCCGGTCTTCCTGCTCCTCCAGCGATCTCTCAAGGTCCTGCTTCTTCAGTTGAAGCTTCTGGAATTCTCTATCAGAGGACATCTTATTCGTGTCCACATGGTCTAACTTGATTGTTTCGAGCTCCGCTTGGAGAGCTCTGCGAGCCTTTTGTAATAGCGCTCTGTCGGCCTCAGCATCGTCAAGCACCCCACGTAGTTCCCTGACTTGAGAATGTAATGCAACTATCTGGGTTTGCTGTTCAGCCTGGGCAGTGATGGAAGACTCGTATGCCTTGTTTATGTCGCTGATCTTGGTTTCCATGCGCTCCTTCTCTTTCTTCCACCCGCCGCTGTTATAGATTTCATCGTCATAACGCAGCTGTAGTTCATCGTAGTCCGAGCGAATTTTCCGGTTATCATCACGCAGTCGGCTAATGGAGTCTCGCTGGGACTGTAGTTCTTGAGGATACAAAAGGATTCAGTAAAATGACCGAGATGCTTTTCATCGCCATACCTTCGCTTAGCTGAGCAAGTTCGGCTAAAGTTCAATAGAAGATTGAGGCAGATGAGAGGCTGGAGTAACACTGGAACACGTACCCTGATATTTCTTTCTCGTCTGGTCAGCGGTAAAGTCACGCTCCGCAAGATCCTTCTTATGCTGCTCCCTCTCGTCATCCAGCTCATCCTGTAAGCGCTTCTTGGCCATCGCAACATCAGAGGACTCCTGCCCTTCCTCTTCCAGTTTCGCCTCCATTTGTCGAATACGGGACTCGGCCGCCTTTAATCGATCTTCGGCCAGTGTACGAGAGGTTGCATTCTCTGATTGTAGTTTTTCCGTCTCAGCGAGAGTGCGACGAGCTATTGGCGGAGAATGAATGGAAAATTCAGAGTGAGATTGAAGTGATTTACCAAACGCTTCACCACGAGCTGCCTTGGCCCGAGCGATCTCTGCAGCTTCTAAGCGTTCTTGATATGATTGTTCTTTGGCTTTGTAGCTTTCAACTACGGCGCGCAGCTCTAACAAGGAATTTGAGCCTAATTAGAGCATGTTTGGTGGAATAATTGTTTGGTGGAATAATTTTTACCTGCGATTGCCGCAGATGAAGAATGCGTGTTCACTTCGTCCTCTTGTCGGCGCTTTGCTAATTGGCGTTTCGCATCTATGCATCTGAGTTGATACGCATTTGTAGAGAAGATACACAATTTTCGAACCTGAAGCCTCGTTTTTTACGATCTCAAGCTGTTCACTGAGTTGAGTCACCTCCAATTGCAATTGTTTCTTCGCCTGAGTAAATTCACGAATCTGAGTACGTTGAGCTTCTACTTCTGCCTGCGCAGTACGTTGCTGCACAAGCTACAAATTCGAAGGGTTTAATGGCGACAATGTACCAAGTGAACAATATGCTTACAAGCGCTTTCCTAGATTCCTCAAGACGAGCGTAACTTTCTCGCTCTGTGTCTATCGTGTTCTGGAATTTTGTCCACATTGCCTGAACACCATCGATCTGTGCGGCCTCAGCAGCCCGGCGCGCTTCCGCCTCTTGCTCCAAGAGCTCTGCAAGTCTTACATTTTCCTTTGACAGCCTTGCGCGATACTGTTGTAGAAACTGTTTCGACCCGTCACTGTTCTCCAAGTCTGATGTCATTTCACGTATGGATGTCTCCAGATGTCGACGGACACGTTCCGAAGCTGCCATCTGTATTTCCAGGACTTGTACCTGTTGTTTGAGCGCAGCGACTTCCTTATCGAGAGGACGAGATGAAGGTGACACGGCATCCGTTGCGCTGCGGGAGTTCGCGTTCGATGTCCGTTTGACCGGCGTGAGATTGGACATGGCTTGCAGTTCATGTGCCCCACTCGAACGCATTCCTTTTGCTCGAACAGTCATCTCCTTGGTTAAGGCGTCGTCTGCAAGTTGCAACTCATAGAGCAGTTTGGTGTGGAAATCACCGTCAGATGAACCGCTGCTCATAATCAGCTGCCGAATCTCTGCATGTTGCCTTTCCACACGATCTCTAATTTTCGCGCTTGTCACTTGAGTAGCCTCCGCTTCCTCCAGCTGGCTTTCGAGTTCTGCGATGCGAGCTTCATACTGACGTTGAAACTTCGCAACCGAATGTGAGGTCTCCGTCTCATCCGCAATTCGATCAAGCTCCGCTTCCAGCTTGTCCTTGGATTGTTGAACAAGTGCGACCTGCTCCGTAAGCTCCACGATCTGTTGCTTGGCAGCCTGGAGGTCTGTCTGCAATCGACGTGACTGCAACTCAGCTGCCTCTTTATTCCGTCGTTCCTTGTCAACTTCAACGAGAGCCTTCGCGGCCCTCTCCTCTTGAGCCTTCGCGTTCTTCTCCTTCTTTTGTAGCTCCACGCGCTCTTTCTCCGTTGCCCGAACCAGATCCTCAGCTTCACCAGTCAATCGTGTCTTGGCTTGTACAAGAGATCGAATATACGCCGCGTTCTTTTCCAACTCCAGCCGTGCCTCCCTGAGTTGATTATCCGTGACACGTTTGGCCTCTTCCAAAACATGAACGTGTTCAACAATCGTTTTGTCTTGCTTTGAAACGAGTTGCTTGACCTCCCATTCACGTGCTTTGAGGTCATCGAGGGCTTTGTTTAATTCGCGATCCATCTTGATATTAATATCTTTAAGTTTTCCCAGTTCGACTTTCTGTTTGGACGTGATCTGCTCAAGCTTGGCACGTTTGGCGGTCTCTTCTTCCAACTGTTTCCGCATCGTTTCCAACTGTCGAGTGTGAGATTCCTGCGTGCGTTGGAATTCGAGTACTACATCTTCGAAATCTTGATATTTTGCTTGAGCCGACGCGAGCTGGCGCTCGAGACTCTGAACAGATGTAAGTCATGAAGATCTAGTCAGAACAAGTTAGTCCTTACCTCTTTCGCCTTGATAGCCTCTGCCAATTGACTCTCGTTATCGTGTTGGCGAGAACGAAGTGCCTGAAGTTCGGAATCAATTGATCGCTTGGCCTTCTCCAGGTCAGATAGATCTGCCTTGGTTTTCGTCAGCTGAGATTGAGTAGCACTGTCACGTTCTGAAAGAGATTTATGACTCTGAAGCAAGCTGTTGTGTTCTCGCACAGAGTACTCTAGTTCGAGTTTGAGCTTGCTCTGTGCTTCCAAGCCCACACGTCGAGTTTCGGCAAGGTCTTGCTGCAGTGTAGCAACATCAGCACGTAGAGTGGCAAGTTCCTCCTCTTTTCGTTTCTCCACCTCATTACGGCGACTTTCCTCGCTTGTCTTCGCCTCCATGAGAGATCGTAATCCATCGACTTCCTCTTGTAGTTTCTTCCGGGCAGCAATATCTTGCTCTCGTGCTCCCTTCTCAGCTTCGAGCTCGGCCACGAGGGTATCGATATCGCTTTGGAGCTCAATGATCTCTTTCAAGGCCTTGCCATTGGTGGCCTTCGAAGAATCAAGCTGTGCCGAGAGCTTAGCGATCTGCTCCTCCTTCTTCTGAATCATGGTCGAATACTCTGTAGCCGTACGCGCCATCTCTGCAAGTTGTTCCTTTGCCTGCCGCGCATCCTCTTCCAGATCATCACTTTTGCCTTTGATTACCTCCCTGGGCATATATCAATCAATTGTTCATTACTGGGATGAGGGTATGGATTTCATACCTTTGTCGTTGTTCTGATGCAATCTTACCCTCAAGTTCCTTGACAGCCAGATCCATCCTCTCTTTTGCACGACCCAAATCCTCCTCACGCTGCGAAGCCAACTTCTTCAACTCCTCACCCAGCTTCTGCAACTCATCATGTTGTCCACGCATCGTACTAATCTCCTGCTGCGCCGCCCCTAACAAACCATTAAGCTCAGCTTCCCGAGTTGCCCAGTCCTTCCCTTCAGCCTCCAGACTGACCAAATGCTCCGCTGCCTGATCAAATGCCTGCATGAGAGACGCATGTCTCTCCTCAGCCTCTTTCTTCTGCTTCATCGCACGATCCAATTGTGAATCGAGCTCATCTAGATCTGCCTGCAGAGCAGCCACTTCATCTTCCAAGTCACTCTCACGCTTCTTGCTTCTTTCAAGAAGCGCATCCTTGTCCAGGGCAAGTGCTCGTTCGGCTTCCAACTGATCCTCCACCTTCCTCTTCTCAGTTTCAAGAGACATCTTGAGTGTTTCCAAAGCCTCTTTTTCCCTCTGGTCCCGTTCCGCACGCTCTTTGATGAGAGCAAGTTCAGCCTCCTTTTTCCGAAGTTCTTCGTCACTCCGAGTAGCCGCAAGAAGTGGCCGTACCTACCCAACGATTAGGATAACCACCATTCTATCCTGAGCACCATACCTTGGTATACAACTGCCACCAAGGCCAGTCCCTCAAGTCCCCATAGATCCTTGCATTTCGTTGGATAGTTTGAATGGCAACAGCACGATTCAAAACCTTCTTAATCTGCCTCCGAGCCGTCGACATCCGTGCGGCAGCCTGAAGCCGCGAGAATAAATCATATAACAGAAGATCGCGACGCTCTTCAAGCTCAGCTAAAACACCAGCCTTGAAGAAGACCTTTGAAGTTCCGATCTTGTAGATGGCTTCGTCGAGTTCCAGTGCGTTCACCATCCGCCTGGAAGCTTCACGCCCATCCATATAACCACGAGGGATGACGCCAGGTGTAAGAATTTCATATCGCTGGCGGAACTCGACGAATGGTAGACGGTTGGGGTAGCCAAGTCGGGCAATGCGAATACCCTCAAGGACACCATTGCAGCGCAATTGATCGAGAACAAGGGGGACATCGACACGGCCAGGCTTCTTGTTAGAGTTCGGCACGATACACCTGACGAAGTGAGGTTGGGTACCTTTCAACTGAAGCATTAGACTTGACAACTGCTCCTTGTGTCGTTGACCGACAGTTCTGAAAGCGCCCTTCTTCAAAGTGCGCTTCTTGCCCTGAGTAAATATATTACCAGTACCACCAGGCCCAGAGGGTATGTCCACATACTCCGCGAAAAGCGACGCGACATAACGTTCAGAAGATGAGGCAAGAACTCGCGTCAGGTTATCATTCAAAGGATCTTTATTCTTCTCTAACCAACCGTCTGTCCTATATTCCACCTTCGCTGCGTAGTGTTGAATAATGAAGCCTTGTTCGAATCTGGACGGTTCATACTTCGCGCGGCCCGGATGTTGCGCCTCTTCCTCTTCTGCATTGTCACTAGCCCACATCCAATTCAACTTGTTGGTGAAGGTCAAATCTGTAGCCTTGGGCATGATACACTCTTCGTCGAGACAGGTGAGAATTCCGATCGCGTTCCCACTCGACTCGATTAGGTCGATAGTAGGTTGGAGGTCAAGCCCAAAGTTCACATAATCCCAATTGATGCCTTCACGAGCATATTCCTCCTGCTCCAAGACAAACATATGGTGGTTGAAAAATTGCTGTAGCTTCTCGTTGGTGTAATTGATCAACAACTGCTCGTAACCATTGATATCAAAGATTTCAAATCCGGCGATATCAAGAACACCAATGAAAGTGGACTTGGACGAAGGTCTGTCGAGAGCACGGTTGATGCGATCCACAAGAGATCCAAAAGACTTCTCGTAGAGAGTCTTGCATAAAGCAGACAATTCATCGATAGCCTGTTGGCGAGTTCGCGCTTGTGAAACCCATTCTCTGCCAGCCAGGACTTGGGGGCGAAGGACTGCACGGGTGAATTCAGCGATGGGTATGCCAAGAAGGTGGCAGACGCGTTCAGCTTGCGACGGGTCGGGTAACATGGCATCGTCGGATCGGGAGGCAGTGATTGTAATGTTGCCAATATGGAGAATAGCTGCCACAATACGGAATAAATCGAGCTGTTCGGTGGGGGAGAATCCAACAACATCCAAAGCAGCCTAAAACAAAGAAGGCTCGTCAATCAAGGTGGATTGTGAACAATGAGTCACACCTTCAACATGTTCCACTCTTCACGATCATCCACACCGTCCACCTCTCGTCGTGATTTATTAAGATACTCGTAATCCTCAACACCTCCGTTCAACAAGAGTTGCTCTGAATGTTTTGAGTTACATAATTCAGCATTGGCGCTGAGTTTTCTCACCTTTCAAGGCTCCGCCGCCGGAAAGCAACTGATAAAATACATGAAAATTTCTCTCTGCTTCGCTCCTCACCACAACTCGACTCTTCTCCAAAAGATACCAATCAATGTTGGCACCAGCGATACTGCCATCGGGAGCAAAGGTAATACGAACAAACTTCCCGAATCGACTGGAGTTATTATTACGTTGCGTTTGCGCATTTCCGAAAGCCTCCAAAATTGGGTTGGCCTGTAGGATCTGACGCTCGAGGAGGCCAAGACGGCCTTTCGAATTCAAACCGCTACCAGTAGGGGACTGAGATACTGCGAGGCCGCGACGAAAGGAATCATTTCTGGGGAGGCCTGTAGCAGGCATAGAGACAAAGGATGGTACACTGCCGAGAGTAGGTGAACGAGAATGAGATGGAGTGGTGGGTAAATGAGCATCGGTGGCGATGGCTGCGAGATATTGAATGACCTTCTTGGTGCTTTCCGTCTTTCCTGCGCCAGATTCTCCGCTAAAAGAGGTTTAAGATCTTAAGGAACAGGCAATAGCTTCAATACCTACGTGATCAAAATACTCTGATTCTCCCGTTCTTCCCCCATGTTGACCCAAGCGCGTTCTGCCACGGCAAAGATATGAGGAGGATTATCATCCCTACGCTTATTGCGGTATTGTTGAATGATTGCATCCGTATAAAGTGGGAGGTTCTGGTATGGATTAATAGCTACAAGAAATAAGCCCGAATAGGTCTAGAATCAATGATCAACTGACATTCTTACGGTCAAGAAATATCAAACTCACATATATGGCTCCAGACCCATACCTTAGTCTCAGATTATGGACAACACTTGCTTCGTTAAGAAACGTTAAGTCTGCGATATCCTCGACGCGATCGAACTTGGGAGGATTCATCTTGAATAATGACTCAAAGGGCACTCGTCGAAACTAGAAGCAAGACAATACATATGAGCTGTTCGCAAGGTATCCTAAGGTCCTGAGAAGACAAACCTCTCCTCCAGCAGCCATGACAACTTCAGCAGCATCCTCCTCTTCTCTATTGACCCACCCAGCAAGGTATCCTTCTCTGACATCCGGAACCCAGACCCATTTCTTCTCGTTAAATTCCGCTTGTGCAGCAGCAGCTCTAGCGGCTTCTGCGCTCTGTGACAGGCGAGGTACAGGCATTCGTCAAGCCCGTCGCGATGAGTTATCCAACTTGTTAGGGGTATCAACAGAACTAAAGGAATCGAAGAATCTTGGTATATTTCTGGGAAAGAGAACTGGTATCAATGGAAAGCTGGTAAAAGAGACAAGACGCGCGCGTCTGAGCAACGCCAACAAAACAAAACACAACCGTGACCATACGCGTCCTCCGTGACCGCGGACTAACGTGACCGAATTCGGTATGACTCTAGGCTGCATGATTAGATCTCAAAAATTCTCACATTGACTACAGCTTATCATCAAAGGCTCCAATAGCAGGTGCAATGGCAATGCATGACACATTCCTATACAATACAACGTACCATAACGGCCGCGTATGCTAGAATCTCAACACCATGTCGAGGTGACTCAGAACGCAGCCCAACGAGTCAATCAACTCTGAAGGGAGCTGGGCACCGACGCAGTCAGGCCCAACTGGTGCAAGGACGAGGATCCCTGGAGCATATGTTGGATTACACATAATCTAGCATATGGGACGACGAGCGTCGAGTAACAGGTGGAAGCGAAGGAAGATGATTACGGGGAACCTTGGACAATATCCAAATCCAACAATAGACTTCCCTCCGGCCATTTGCAGGACATACAACAGACTTTCCCGTTTTATTTCTCGGGGTTGGCGTTCCTACGAAGGTATAAAAGGTCAGCTTGATGTTCGACAATGTTCAAGACAGATAGATAAAAAGAAAATGAGTCAGATAGGAGCGAAAGACTTAGATGATTGAGTATCAACACGTCGTGATTCAGTGTGAACTATGCTTAGATTAATGTGTATCATCATAGCAGATTCCAGGGACAAACACCCCGAGCAAAAAAAAAACCAACAAAAGAGATGAGTAACTCACATCCTGCGTTTGCCACCAGGAAGAGTAGTGACGTTGACAAAACTATGCAACAATCAGAAGAGTGTTGCTAAAAGCCAGATTACTTCTACTCACCGACGGTTGTACAAGATCCTCTTCTTAGCACGGCCCTTGGGTGTCTTTTTCTTTTCCTGCTTCTCGACCTTGGGGGTCTGAGACTTGACTTTACCAGCACGAGCGAGAGATCCGTGGACTAGGTCAAATGTAAGACAGGTTTAACATCAACAAGTTAGCTGCGGGCACACCTTTTCCCATAGTGTCTTGAGGAGGTTGGTAGTGGGGATCAACGTGCGAAGAGATGTGGACTTCAAATTATAAGGTTTCTGAGTTTCAATGACCGAAACGGCGACTTTAAACTCCGCAGATTCCATCATTATGTAATAGCATACTGTACCACGGGATTCCGTTATACTCTCGCATTGTCATTTCTCGACCTAGGCATGTCTCAAGGAATTTTGGATATCAGACGGCACTATTCACGGTCTTTCATATGTAGACCCCTCGAGTATACATGTTCATTGGATTCCGATTATCCCTTTAAAGGCAATGTCCGTACCCATGACTATGAACAATGGCGATTTCAGATTAGGCATGGTCACCTATGAGGGTGCGAATTGGTCCTGTGGTTCCTTTGTGGGCAACCATCCTTGTACTGGGATCTATTTCCAGCACGTATGAATTGCACTCTGAAGAAGTATCTGAAGGGGTGAAACAAGTCTTGAACGGCAAATTGTATACATGTCGAGCATGGCAGATGTCCAGATGTATCGAGGTGCTCGTCATGAACTCCAGCTACATAGAGGTCTTGAGTTATGACCTCGTTACCAAAAAGCGAAGAATGAAGATAGTGTCCAGTAAAAGACACGAGGCTGAAGAACCTGCGCCAGGCTGACAATCCTGAATGATGTATTCGAGCTCGACTCTAACGTGCCGTGGCGTGTATTTGCGGAAGCAGATAATCGTCGTACATCATTGCCAGATTCCCAGAAAACTTAGTGTTTCGCTTTTGACTCCTCCTTCTCTGCCTCGGCAATGAATTTTTGAATACTGTCGCATCAAATAGTCAGCTTTGAGGGGAATCAAAGACAAAACCTGTGCTTGGCCGACGTACAACTGCTCTTCCTCACTATGACCACAAACTCAAATTTAGCAGGAGTCCTGTCGTGTCGTATGTAGGAGACAAACATACCTTGAACCAGCGTTAAGAGGAATAGAATCCCTCGCTTTCTGGAGTGATTGACCGGCCGTATTTTCCTTCTTGCCGCCCCTCATCGCGAGGGAAGCTCCACCAAAGAAGGTGGTGAGAACACCGAGCGCAATGTACTCGTTCTTAATGGCGCGGCCAAAGATGACGCTACAGTGTCGTGTATTGAGCGGTCACAGCATAAATTAAGAAAACAACGCACTAAGACATGATGGAGGAAGTAATGTGCAAGGGTAACTTTTTGGCCAGGTCGTCACGCGTATCTTCCGGATGTTTCCGCTCCGAGCGATGTTCGCTTAGTACTTTGACACGTTCAGTCCAACGCCCTCTGCTGCTTTGCTTGACCTAGTTATCGAATCCTTTCAAACCTACATTTTTTCGCATTGCCGACAAGTATTCTAATACAAAGGAGTTACATAGAGGTGGTCCAAAACTTCCTCTTCTTTCAAGCACAACAAATTTCAAAGCGATTCAACACCATCGAACTGCCAGAGGCTCAAGACAAGATACATATAGACAGAGAAAAATCACTCACGTCGATCTTCAAAGAGGGTGGGAAAGGTGTAATCTTGTCCTCGGCATCGATGTAGAACTGCCTCGCAATTCCATTCCACTTTTCCTCGAATTGCGAAAGGGTTCCTTGAATGCCAACCGTGCGTCTTATATTCTTGAGTCCAAGGATAGTCCCTATAATGATAGGGACAGTCTTTAATTGCCCGTTAGTAACCGAGGTGTGCGTTATACATATACTGCAAGTATACTGACAGATTTGAAGAACGAAGGCGAGAGCAAGCTAAGAGTGATTATATAAGTTCCTAACTCCTCGAATAGCTGATGAAGCCTACCCAGATTCGTTCCAAAGTAAAGCGTGGGTGGGACGGTCATAAACTGCAGCGGATGAGTTTGAACCGAAGGCTGCAGTCTGTTGCTTGTGTCAGAATAATGCTCGACATGTTATCGGATGTATGCCTCACGTCAAGATTTGCTTTTGAGATGTCAGCGCAAACTCTGTCCCCGGTCCTGATAGTACCGAAGCCCATGACAGGGATTTCCGCGCCAGCAGTGCGGAAAATACTGTATACCTGCATATTGAAAAAGGTTAGGCGCTATTCAAAGAAAGGAAGTTTAAAATATCGGTAACCCACAGGTGGACTAAGACCTATAACGCACGAAAATGAGACATATCATCTACGAGAAGGAATGAACGCTTACGCAGGGCTTCATAGATGTAAGTCATGATCTTGCTCCTGTTTGACTCGTTGATTGAAGCGGACAGTCGGACAATCTCGGCCCGTTCTTCCTGCTTGTCGTCAGAGAGGTAGAAATTGATGATATGGGCAATGGCCTGAGAGAAATGAGCCGTTGTAGGAACGACAGCGGCGATGATGTATGCTGCCAACTCAGCATTGCTTGATTCTTGCTCAGGGAACTCCGCAATGACCCGAGCAGCAAATTCAAGGCTGCGTTCGGTGCTTCGAACTGAAATGCGATCAGCTATTCTTCGACTAAGTGCAGATAACGATATCTGAGGGAAGAAAACTTAAGCATCAGCATATTTAGGAGAGCCGTCCACTTGCTGGGTGATTTATCTCGTCAAGGCGTTCCTTGGCATAATGGAATAACATCTGGAAGGCTTCTTCCGAGTCTAAACGCAAGTGCCAGTCATCGGCGGGATCGACATCCGAGAATACATAGCTGTTGACGCGGTGAGGATACAGTGGGTCAGAGGTGTCACATATGTGTACGAACCGTCCCAAAGCTGCAAAGAGTTTATATGCATCTTTCTCATGAATTGAACCGCTTTGGTTGCTTTGTGTTTTGAGAGGAAGACCAAGCTAAGTGCGCGTTATCTAGACATAGAAGAAGAAAGCTTCTGAACGACATACGATCTCCTCTGCAATCCAGTGGACGGGCAAAAGGTTGATTACATCCCGGACAATGTCAACCGTGCTCGAATGAACGAAATCGGAAGATTTGTCGCGGACTAGCTCCTGAGTTTTCTTCTGGAAATAGTCGCCCCAAGTACCACTTGAACTAAGAAGATGAGGCGAGAAGATGAGTCTTTCAACCGTCTTGCGACCATTGATCAAAGAGGTCCTGGCTAAGTCCTACATGCGTGATTCTGTTGATCAGACATATACATAGAAGGTCAGTGTTGTTGTACCTTCAGTTCTTCTGGCCTGACGTTGAACAAACGGTGATCGTACGCCGACAAAAACGACGGCTCCTTGAGAACTTGCTCCACCCCTGCGTATGTATTGACCATGGCAGGCTTCGAAGGAGACGGTACGGGCGGGCGCTCCCAGATGTATTTCGGGTTGCTACCGATTTCGGAGTTCTTTTCTCGGATATAGGCGGGCACCAGGAAGGGGAAGTGCGCATATGCTGATCCAACCGGGTAGTTGTTGGGTAGTGTGCGGAAGAGCAACTTTGTGAGCAGTCCACCATAGGAACCGTCACTTGTGTCATACTGGACGTCGTCATAGCCCCACTGCGTGCAATTCTTCGCTGAAAAACATAAATCGATGAGCCTTGAGCAAATTTCAATCATCAGCAGACGAACTATTAAACTCAGTGGTGAGGTATGGGTCACCACGAGTGAGGGCAACAGCATCAGCCAAAATAGCCCGAGAAATGGTATACCCTGGGCACAAGCCGGCTCCAGGGCCTGGCTTCTTACACTCCTCCGCTTGAAGCCCAACCTGGAGGTACTGTCAAGCTGAGAGCGCTGCCGAAGACAATGGAGCTTACATGCAATTCCAAATTTTCAATATTATTGTATAGAGCCTCTGCGGCAGTCTGAAAGGGATTGTGAGCTTGCAGACAAAGGATTCCTCATGAGCTCACGTGGATACGAGGGTCAGGATTCCATTCTGAGAAAGTGCTATAGGCTGAGAGTCCTTTGATAAGCACGTCCTATAGTTTCGAAAGACGATGCTCACGTTTCAAGCCGAGGAACTTCCTGAACTCGTTAAGCTAAGCAATTGGAATCAATGAGTCACAGCAACACGATGTAATTCATCAATGTTAGACTAACTGAACAAGTTCCCCAAGCTGTCCGAGATTGCTCGATGCTAAGGATCTCAATTATGCGTAGCATCTCTGGGCATCCAGAGCTGTAAGCAGCAGCACGCCACTCAGTCGCGTTTTGAATGATACGTGCTAGATCATCGTCCTTGAATCGACCATCTGGCTGCCGTTGCAGGCTTAAGAGTCATATTAGTCAATTATCAAATTGACCACGATGCGGTGTAACACACCCTCCAAAAGTCCTCTTCTTAACATCGCTCTGCGGAATCAAGGCCTTACGTGCTACCTGGACGAAGCCTTGTGTTGTGACCTTGAAGGCGATCGTCAATAAGACAGAAAAAAAGTGTGTCAAACCCTAGAAACCTCTTGGCCCTTAAAGAAGCTCTTGAACTCCTGCTCGGTCCATTCCTCATCTTGTTTGGATAAAGTTGCATGCCACCTATACATCAGATTGAATTCGATTGCTACAGCATTTCCTTTGCCACGAGGTGAAACAGAATGATCCGACTCTCGCATATCCTGGTCATCACTCAGGACGAGTATTCAGGGGGATGAAATTCAACTTCACCATGAGAGGATTCAAACGCCATGCACTGCCATCAACAACAAGACCTAGGATAGCACCGACGTAATCTATGCGGAGCCTTCGTTCAGACGTAAAAAACAATTCAAAACCAGCACGAACCGCCCAAGACAATATTCATGAAGAAGCCACAATTTATCAGACGTGTTCTTTGGAAGATATCGTCATCTTGAACAAGACGGTCTTCATCCGTCACCAAGTCCTTTGGCCGAACGTAGGTACCATTCTCGTTTATATCCAACAATTTTTGGGCAATGTACTGGGATATTTCAGCATGAAAAGCAAATCACAACACACGGACAGATACCACGTACGTTGTGATTACGATTTAACAGAACAAGAAGCGCACAAGTGGCAGGCGTCATGAGAAGGAGACGTGCATCAGAAAAGACATCATCCCATAACTTGCCAGTCCCATCCTTCCTTCGCACTTGATCGATTTCACTATCTGAGCTGCCATAAAGGATGCTCAGATCCAGATAACTACTGGCGTTGTTTTGAGTGGTATTCTGATGGTCTGTGTCGAAAATGGAATGGATGACCAAGTTCGCAAATGCGAAAAACAGGCTCGAGATTCCACCAGGATGAGGAACAAATTGTCTCCTGCGAAGAATCTGATCAAAGACCAGATTCGGATCAGGTAGTGCTTGTTTGGGTACAGCATGGGTTGGTGGGACTGAACGAGCATATGGGGACCTGGCTTTGCCGAGCGCTGGTGCGAGGGGGTTATAGTTGGAGCCATCCGCGGAGCGATACGCATAAGTCACGGGCAAACCACCTTTACCTACCGGAGTTGAGGCCAACGACACTTTGGAGGCATCGAATTGGGCCGTATACCCGCTGGGCGGATGAGGAAGATCGTTATAGACTGAGTCGACCCTGCCATTAGCTTCCGTCTCGGCAAAAAAGCCCGATCAGATCACTCACGCAGAGAGATGACATGTTGCTGGGCCTTTGCAGAGAGCTGAAAATCTGGCGGTAAACGCGACATCAAGACTAGAACGTCTTCCAGCTAGCACAGAGTTTCAGCTCTTGAGCAAGGAGTCTGCGATGAATAACTCATTGATCTCACCAGAAGCTTTCGATCATCGAGACCGACGCCATTGGCGTTCTCAATTGCATCAAGAACAGCAGGCTGAAGTACAAGATCAATGAGTAGAGACTCGCACGAATTCGATGCTGATACACACTATGTCTTGCAGAGAGGCTGCCGGTTTAACAAGAGCTTGAAACAACTCCTTTGCCCTCTTATCCCATTGATTGGTGGAAGTCCTGGCGCCATCCGTGTCGAGCGGCGCCCGAACAGCGTTAACAAAATCGGCTACGGATGCCGCTTCATCAAGAACATCTTTGAAGACGCGGACGAAGGCAGACATGGTGATAGACTTGAAAGGACAGAGGGAAACGAACGGCTTCTTTTTAAGAGCAGCGCGCCAATGGTCACACAGGAATCTGATACGTCGTATCAAACTATCGGAGGATGTGAAGCTCCTGATTAACAATAGAAAGATCCATGGCACTCGGAACTGACAGATCTTTACCACGCGCGAATTAGATTCTACACAGCATACAGGACATCAGAATCGGGGACTGGGTCCATCTCAAAAGACGTAATAAATTCATGTACATCCTTGTATTGTGCAATGCAAGGCGGTGCAAAAGCCTCATGAGTGGCTCAAGATTCACAGCATTGTCTACGTGCGCACGCTAAGCCTGTTGCAGGCGAGTTGCATAACAACGATTACCCAATTCCACGTCTTCTGCAGGTCAAAGAATTCTGAGGAGACAACTTATGGGTTGGACCGGCCAAGGCGTATATCTCACTTGTGTCTTTTCGCGTGGGAGTCTAACCGGGCGGTGTCCTGATCGAGTAGTATGTTCTGAGCAAGATCGGTTTCTATCACAGTTAGACAGCATTCGATCCAAACTCAGGCCAATGATGGAGACGTATATATTAGTCGAAGATAGTCTGGGGTATGATGATCATCGAGTGTGACAAATGCATGGCGCCGTAAAGCAAGAGATTATATGCTGAGAGAATCTAGCCACAGTGAAAGGCAGAATGAACGTAACAGAGCTAGATTGCGGGGTCAACGGATAAGCACCGGCCGAGCCGAGCCTCACATGACGACACAGCAGGAATTTTGCTATAATCGATGTGCTCAGAATACAAGACAACCCCATGTCATAGATGTGTGCGCACCTTCTTAGCTGTCTTATAGAACATCTTACTTTGCGCTGACAGAGCATTCGACCTGTCAACCAAGTTGTCCAACTTCTCCCCACGCTGTAGAACAGATTCGATCGTTTTATGCTGAGAAAGAGCAATAAATTCAGACCAGATTGTATAGAGAGCACCTGAACGCACAAGAACGATCTTAGTCTCATCTAACTCTTGTTGTACTCGCATGATAGTATCCGCCTGCCGGGGATCCTGATATTTCTGAATGTAGGTGTTGATACTGGGGAAATTGATAGATGCAGGATTGTCAAAAGAAGATTGCGGAATTTGAGCCGTGAATTCGTCGAGCAACTTTGTCAATAAAGAGAATGCTGGCCTCACGGGGTACTCCTGATCAGCAATGATCACCGCTACAGTTGTATCCTTCATCAGAAACCTGATGAATACATGGATATATTCTGAACACACCGGCCAACTGTTCTGCTCCGCCTCTATTGTAGACATGGGCAGTATAGTTATTCTCCTGAACACTTTGCCTTTGGCCTTGTGGAGTTCGTTCCGCAACTGTCTTTGAAAAGAAGGTCATGAATTCTCCGACGGAACCCTTCTGGTAGAAGGAGAACGAAGACAGGTCGCTAGCATTGCTGAGGACCACAGAGGCACCAGAAGGAGGAGCCAGAACAACAGAAATGGAGAAGATCTTCATTGTGGTAAGAGAGTCAGTCCCTGATGTCACGAGCATGTGACACCTCGCCCATGACACCGACAACGGTCTTCTGCAATTCTGAACCCTCCCAAACCGCCCTATACGCTTTGAAGCAACGTTTCTCCTACTCCTGAAGCCCTATAAAACATCATGTTGAGTGCTTCTACCCACCGTGCTGCGGACCAGCTTTCGGCGTTTGCGTTGAATGATCAAGGATGTGTACATTTTGTAGTGATTTGATCCTTCTCTCTCTGGATGCGATGGTTATGTACCAGCCAGGTCTCGCTCATCCAACACCTATTTCATCCAACGCCTAATGAATGCCACCAAAAAAAACTAAGATGTCTTCTGATCAGCTTTTGGCCTAGTGTGAGAAATTCAGTTCGGACGGGCGCAAATATCTTTGCGACTCCATTAGCGCTCAGCCCTCAGCGCTCAGAGGTCACTATCCCATGAAATTTTCGCCTATCGCTAATCTGGATATCCCTCCTCGGCGCTTGAAAGAGTGAGCGCCATTATTCTCGTTACGTATGAAAGCGATATCAATCTGGGTTCAATTGATTGTTTCGAATGACCTACTCAATATGATGGGGATCCCGTTCCTCGTTCCATCTCCCCTCTTCATAGTGAATCGTATCAAACATTCTCCAACGTTCTACTCCGACACCTTTCCTAGTTACAACGCGACGAACAATAACGTATCCGACAACATGGTCATTTCTAATGAATCGCTAATTTAACTTTAACTTCGGTGTATGAAAAATGAATGTGCCCATCTTGCGGTCTTGTATCCCTTGTTTTTCTGAAGGAATATCTATCCCTGCTTAATATGCATTCACTCGTTCGTTCAATGCATTGATTAAGAACGACTTTGGACTGTCGCCCCCAGTCCACACCTGAGACCTAGTTCAACACAACCTCCTCGAGAATTTCCTCATCAACTGTTAAAGTTTTATGGGTCCTTCGTAGCAACACCGTTGATCATCCCCCCACCAGAATATGCCAAACGCGAAACGAAATGTTGTACTATAATTACGATGAATGATTACTGCCATGGTGTGACGCTTGAGGTGACTTTGAAAAGCATGATGTCACACTATAAGTATCGCATGTCGTTTCGATGTCGCTGGCCAGCGTATTTCTTGTCTTGACACTCATCTGGGCAACTATATACGCGTTCAACTATGTCCTCAAGCCATCCAGGTCTCATTCGCTCCTTCCATCTACAACCTCAACGAGTCACACCCAACGTACTATTTGGACTGAGTCCACAACTACTGTCGTCCTCAAAGGCCTCCATCTCCGCGTCCATACTACAGCATGCAATTTTTCTCATGACCTCCTTTCCACGTCTTTGGGAAGCAGCTCAAAAGCATGCCTCCGTCGCGTTCTCAAGCAATTTTACGACCTTGGCCCCATCATAAGTCTAACGGGAATGCTGATAGCGCTTGGCTTCCTTGTCACAACTGGTAGCACATCTGCTGTGTCACTTGCGCGCAGGGCATGGGTATCAGCCCCGGACCCATCCACTGTACCCCCTGAGGCTCTGAATATACTTGCCAAGCGAAGTATTGATACATCCAGAGGCACGAAAGCCGATAGAAGTGACCCCTTCATCAAACCAATAGTACGTACTCCATTGTCCTCTTGTGCTTGATTCACCGTGCCCACAGATCCCGGGTGTAACTGTACCCCTCAGCCACCTCCCAGTGATAGTCGTCGCAGTGTTCCTGGGTCAGATAGTCCACGAACTCGGACACGCCATCGCCGCTGCCATGTAAGCTCAACATCTTATCCGCTCTCGCGTTCCTTTTGTACTTGCCAATTCATCTCAATTAGAGAATCCCTTCCGATTTCATCTGTGGGCGCATCTTTTACTGTACTCTTCCCTTCGGCATTTGTGACGTTCTCCAATGTCGCGCTGGACAGCCTTCTTCCCCGTGCTCGAGCTCGTGTTGTAGCAGCAGGACCCTTCCATAATCTTCTTCTCTGGTGCATCCTCGTCGCGGTTGCGTACACGCATCTAGGAAGCATCTGTTGGTCCCTTGGGTATCGTGATGTATCCGCTCTCGGAAGAGTCGTCATTAGTGTTGATACGGTAGGTTACTATTGTATATCTCCTACTCCCGATGTACGAGTTAAATGGCGACAGCAATCCCCCCTCTATCGCTACCTACCCTCGGGATCCGTGATTACTGCACTAGACGATACCCTGCTCGGTTCACAGAACGCTTCCTATGACGGCTGGTCTTCATATCTCAATCAAGATCGGCACGACCAGTCTTTAGGGTGGTGTGCCTCATTACCTGGTTCGACGCTCGTTCGTCCGTCCAGTCCTACAGACTAACATGCACCTTCAGAAAATAATGATCGCTGCTGCTCTAGTAGCGGTACTCCAGGACTCTCATGCTTTGTCTCGTTACAATCGCCCTCGATTAGAGGATGCTTAGATCCAATACCAATATTGAGCCACGTTGACTCTGTCAAGAGGTGTACGGCTAATACTCAGTGCTTGACGACACAACAATGCATCAAACCGGATGTCTCTGAGCAGCTTCTGAGAATCACGGTGCAGGGGGCGTCGGTAGAGAGTTCCGATGTTATTCTATGGCGAGGCCCGGTCGAGGAGATTTGGGAAGAAGGTACGTTTGTCTACAGATCCCTCAGGGATTTCCTCGTAAACATCTCGTAGTTCGAGTGAGCACTCTTTTACCACGGACACCTCTTTTGCCCATCTCACTGCCTCACTCTGTGGAGATTTTTTGGGAGTAAGTTGTTTTTTTTTGTCTGGATTGCATTGTAATCCACCGTTCTTTGAAGATACCTCTTGATGGCGTCGCTGTCACTATTTTTCTTCAATCTCTTGCCACTACCATACCTAGATGGCTTGCAAATTCTCGATACAATTCTAGAAGTAAGCCTGAAAGATTCAAGATCTATGCACCCAGATGAACACGAGCTCGGGGCTCCTGAGGAATGGCGACAGCCCAGGCGAAGTCTATGGTGGAAGGAGGTGTTGCATTGGCTTATTCCAGAAATCACCATAGGTCTTTTGGCAGTTTGTGCTCTCCTTGGGGTATTGGATATATACTTGCACTGAAATCATCATGGATGTGAGCTGACCACTGAGGGATCGCAGTTGCCTTTTTCATGGATATATATATGGCACGAATATGTGTTGTAACACATGCATAATTTTGACCAACCATCATACGTGTGCATAATGACAATGACCACTCTACTGGCGTCTGCTCGATGAATATGCAGTCCGCTGCATCAGGAGTCCATAGCACTGTCAAACCCGAATCTACTTCTTCTTGGGCTTGTCAACCTCGACGACAGTCAAACCTAAGAGTCAACCGAAGACGTCAGTCATTCGAATAAACACAGAAGAGAGGCTATGCACGCACCAGGGGGGATCGATTGTTGGAGCTTGGCGGCCTTTTCTGGGTCGTCGACTGATAGTGTGTAGAGGTACCGTGAACACCTGACCTTGAACTTGGTCTGTGTCTTTCCACCAGGGACTTTCGACGCAATCTTCTTTATGCGCGCCTCTGCACAAAATAATAGGCTCGTTAGATCTCGAGAACCAAGGACAGGCACATTCGTATAACGCACGGGAAGCATCCTTCCTCTGCATAATTTTGATGAACTCCTTAATGTCGCCGATTTGTTTGGGCTGTTTAGGATAGCAGGGGTCAGCATTACAGTATGGAATGGACAGCACGGGGACGTGAACTCGCCATCGTCGAAAGTCTTGAGGCTGATGCGAGATAATTTCGTAGCCGTTGCTGAGCGTGGCTTAAACCTTATTTTCGAGAGTGTACATTTTCTCGGTTTTTGCCGTGGTTGCCTGTTTATGTAAGTGCACGTGCTTTCTCTCTCGAAATCGCCTGTTCGGCATTCCGGCATTGATTGATCTTGCACGTGATGGCAAGTCCACGTCTTTCGTGTTGTCCCGGTCAATGGGTGCTGGTTCTCTAAATCACGTTGCTTACAATCGCGAGCAGCGTCTTCGCTCTTGTTACTACTCGGCCTCTGGCCGCCTCACTCTACTATTGGAATTTAGAACCAACAGTCTAAAATTTTCTAAAATTTTATTAATATTATTTAGATTAAACAAACATTAAAAGAAGATAACATTATAAACATTAT
>JAGDQM010016876.1:0-26926 GCA_017580835.1 Termitomyces bulborhizus
AATCGACGAGGCCGAAGATATCTCTCAACGTATCTTGGAACTTGGACGACGCCTCCGTCGCTACGGCATCCTACATTGTGACGTCCACGTTGGCAACATAATTATTCGGTCAACAGACGATAATCCTGTCTTGATTGATTGGGGCAAAGCCATGTTTAATGTTGCAGATTTACCTTTGGAACAACGTTGGACAAATTTTTATATTCAGCAAGATTTCCAAGAGGACATACGTTACTTACTTGAACACGGGATCTATTACGACGGGCCTAATGAAGAGCCAATATATCCAGAGAAGGTTGCCGGCGGTGTGTGGCATCGTTACAGAACTCCACTTTCCGACACAGAACAGTATCATTTGGCGGAGAAGCTTGGGTGGGGTTATACAAACGCAATGATTGCTGACTTGTCTGAGGAAGAGAAAGAGAGATTTTATCAGGAAGACATCACTGTCGATCCCAAACAAGGGCTGCGATGGAGAGTCAAAAAGGGTGTGAAAACAAGAATGTGTGATGACCCTGTTCCTCTGGTGTAGGTATACATTGTTCAAAGTTCTATGTCAAATGCTAAATCTGATGTGCAAGTTCCGACAAGTTTGAGAAGATGGGTGAGTATACGGGTGCCGAATGCTTTCTAGACTTTAATACGTTGGCACATTCAAAAGCCACTAAGCAATTATATACGTGCTATGGAGGGCAATGCAAACCTTCTAGCTGGACAATTTGAGAAAACTTGATCAGTCTACATAAAAAAAACAAGAACGGTTATCCTGATTGCTGAACCTGGACTGATGGTCAGGATGTTGCCAGGATGTACGATGAGATTCGGATGGCAGTTACATACTTCCGAATCGGAGAGACTCAGTTCTTGTTTCTGGTCGTGATAGCAGTGCCTTTCGTCGACAAAAACGTCGTGGTCTAGTTTGGTATGGCCTGTTTTCGTTCTGTCTCTGCAATGAGAAACATGTCATTTGTTTTCAATGCCGCTCTTTGTAACTTACTTGTATCAAAAACCTGCACAATTGTTTGACTCAAAGGAGAAGGGGCTCCCAGAGACAAGAGATTCTACAAAATTAACATGAGAACCTCGAGGCGGTGACAGAACAAGCTTTACTAGGGTGGCGCGCCACACTGTTTCCAGGTGGCCCATTTAAAACAACCAATGATTCGGGAAAAAAAATCACCTCAGACTCCATCGACCAACTCACTGTCTACAAAGCACCTCTCCGTCCTCACATTGGTCACTATGTCGCGTGCGATTGTGTACTGCTCTCTAGCAAGAGCTGAAAGACTCTTCAGCGTGAGTGTTTCTACCTGGCTTGCAAATGAAGGATACTCAAGCTTCATCTATGCAATCAGACGCACAGGAAAGAACTTGCAGGAAGTTTCTTCTCGTATATAAACAACATCATCAAGAACAAGCAATTTACACCCCACGGCAAATGGTCTCAAGTGAAAAGAAAGCTTGGAGAGCACGTCAAGATTCATGGGAAATCTATTGCGAAAGGACAGTTTTGCATTACGATAGCATGCATGACACTCCCCGGTGGAAACGGATACAAGAGAGTGCTGTCCTTGTGGAATTCGACTTCCCCTGCGCTGGAGAGCCTCCTAGTTCAAGGTGATTGCGGTGTCATTGAGAAAGCCGCCCTCAAGAACGACTGCATCGATAATAAATTTGTGAAGAGAACACTCGTAGAAATGCTGCAGGTGGAGAAACTTGTCATTTGAGGTCCTGCATTTTATTGACTTTATTCATAGAAGGTTGATACTCGAGCAGTGAAAGATATCAATCTGGATGACGTAGATTGAAAGTCTTTCTTACTAGCCTGTAATGCTCTCATCAACCCATACAACTCCCTCTTTGGCTGTGAAAACCATGCCTCTCACTGATTCAAGGTGATGGACCCTAAATGTGCACATGTCCTCTTCTTAAGATTTTCAGGATCTTTCTGGAAAATCACAAACCCTACTGCTAACCAAGAAGTGTCAACTGCCAAGATCACAGCTCCCTCAGAGTTATAATCTATAGGCTTTAAGGCCATGCACTGTGCCAGTTGTCTCTTCATCTCTTTCATTGCTCCCTTCTGTTCCTCCTCCCATACAAAAGGTACCCTATTCTTAGTCAACCTATTGGGCAGCTCTGACATATTTGCATAGTCTTTGATAAACATGTGGAAGGCACCACACATCCCCAAGAACCCTCTTACTTCTGTCAAGTTCATATAATCTTCCCATCCTATAATCACTGCATAATGCTTGGTTTTGGGCTTCCTCCCTTTATTAGATGCAGAGCTGCTCTACTACCATGATCTCATCTGCACACAGGACAGACTTGGTTCCTGAAAAGGTACCCCAAGCATACTTAATATGCTGAACTATCCTATTCACATTGTTCATGTGTTCCCACACAAACCACCTTATACCATCATTCTCTGGGATGGTCTCATACTCTCCTCCTTCTATCTCATAACATGTGGCTGGTCCCCTGATTGGTACATCATCAATATAAGGTCAGGTAAACTCTGGTATTTCATCTTGTAAGATGTATGACCACCCCATTGGTAATGTTACCAGCCTCAGTGCTCCATATGGTGTCTGAAAGGTAGTATAGTCCCTTGACTTTGGGACTCATCATACCCCACATACAGATCACACATTCCTCCACAGGCTCTCCCTGCAAAATGTTTGGCTAGCTCATCCATTGCAGGAGGTACTCCCAAATAGGCAATGGTTACCTTATTGAGGGGTTCCAAGCTGTGCACAATCCTCAAATTCTTTCTATTCTTCTTAAGTACTACAAACTATTGGGAATGGTAGGAGGAGTTTGATCTCTTATAGACTCCTGCTGCCATCTTCCATTTGATTTCAGCATACAAGTCTTCATATTTCCTAGGTGGGATAAGTTGGTTTTTCAACACCTAAGATTGTGTGCTATTACTGGCATAACCACTGGTGGAAAGTACTCTTCCTTGAACTTGCCCTTCTGAGTGGAAAGTATCCAATAGAAATGCTCTATTGAACAATCAAGAGAGTCAGAGTTTCTTGGTAATGCTGGGAGAGTTGAGCTCAATCTTGGTGGCCCAATTGGGATGACAAATTCAATTTCAACAATTTTGATAGCATTATCCTGATCACCTCATCATTGTACTTAGTCAGACTATTGTAGACATATTTGTGAAGGAATGAGGAGTGTTTAGGAACTCAATCATCAAAAAGCTTCACATCAACACTACAGGTAATAGAAGATTTTTCTTGAGAAAAACATGTTAGAGACAAGTCATGTGATTTCTAACAAGTTTTTCTCAAGTTTCACATAAAATGAATACCAAAAATGTTTCTGAGAAAAAACAAATACAAAAAGATTTTCTCAAGATACATTCAAAAGAAACAGATTAACACTTTTCAGAGAAACACATAAAAATACATGAAATGTTCTCCTTGAAATAAAGGTGAAAAACATGATTTGTATTAATAATATGTTTCTCAAGAAAAAATCAAAGAAAAAGTATTTTGAAGACCAGTACTGACATGCCCGCATCTGTAGTGCATGTATGTGCTACTATCCCTTTTCCTATGACTTTGAACCTTGCCCCTTTGGGTGCAGCATGGCCTTCCATAGGGGTTTTCAACTCTTCATAGTCCATGAATGCCTCTTTCTCCACAAAGAAGTGGTCTGTTGCTCCTGAATCTACATATGTGGGTACTGCAACTTTGCCAGGTTTACTCAGGACAATAGCTGACAGTGCATAGGTGGTGTGGATCTCTACTGGTGCCTGGGTCTTGCCTGACATCACAGTGTTTGTAGCTGGTGGCATTTGAGGTTCCAGCATCTCACTTGCTGGCATTTTAGTGGTCTTTCCTCTATTCCTGAAGTTAGGAGTAAATAAACCTTCCTTTCCTCCCCCTCTCCAGTAGCAGTTCTTGATGACATGACCATTTGTTGGCAATTTGGATTAGTGCAGACTAGCCTTGGTTTGTCTGAGTTTATCTGTGCCTGTAAGGCTGTAGTTGATACTCCAGCCTTCTGTTTTTGTTGGACAAGTCTGTCCCAGTGGACTGTGAGGGCCGCTACCACATCTTTTGACTCTTTCATCAAGTACAGTCCTGCTACTATGGCATTCCAAGATTCCAGTAGAGAGGCCATCAGAATGGTATGGAAGGTGGCATTGTCAATCTTTGCTCCTTTCTTGCTTGCAATCCTCCACTTTTCTCAGAGATCCTTTGGTAAAATCCATCCCATCAGAAAACTGTGGCATGTAGCTGCCTTTCAGCATTCATTGCTACAATTTCTGAGTGTACACCATAGTTCTCCATGAGAGTTTTCCATGCCTCAGCCACTGTCCTGTCTATCTTTATCCCCAAACCCACAGGGTTCTTCATGTTGTACACTAATTGCTTGTATTGCAATCAGGCAACTTATTAATGGGATGAAGGGGACATAAGCAAAGATCTAACGCTCATACTTTTGGTATGAGGACATGTGAGTCCAAGCTCAACATGACTATATCCTGGACTCTGTTTGTTGTTCTGCATTGGGAGAATACTCTTTTGTCCCATCAATCTTGACTCTATGAGACTACGTCTCAACAAGGTCACAAAATTGTGTTTGTTTTCTTATATGTTTGTCTTGCAAGGACTGTAACCCTTGAGATGAACCTGCCTATCAAAGATGTATATTGTTGTCTCACTGACAATCTTTTGTCTGACAATGCCATTGACTGGGTGGCCAATTACAGACACCCCGGTGGTTACTCTGGCCAGACACCTTTTCAAGTGTGTTGGTTGTGCATTATAGTCTATAGTCTCAAGTATGATCATAGGGAAACTACAATGGAACTACCCCACATTAGAATTTCAAATATCTCAGTTGTCAAAAAGTTGGAAGATCAGTCTTGGGTGCTTTTGGAATAATGTTCAAAGCTTGTGAAAGCCAGGGGAATTTATAAAAATATATATATCTTGTCTTGAATCTGGGTTGCTTCTGGTTCTTTGTCAAATCTACTACACACACTAGGTCATCATGGGATATCCTGCATGTGCCAAGTGCAGTGAAACAACAAGTTAGTTGTTAAAATAAAAGGACAATGAGTATTCTCACATTGGCCTTTACTATCAACAAAAAAGAGGAGATTGAACTGCCATACCCTACTTATTGGACATATGCTATCCTGCTTATGGCTACTGACTTTTTAGTTGGTAAACACACTGGTGGGATCATTGTCACCATGACCTTGAATTGTTCTTCAACTTTTTGATCTGGAAAGCTATAGGTTACAATGTCAATGAAAAAGGCCATGCTTGTAGCTGGGCAGACACCTGAGATCTCAGGCAATTCAGTTTCAGACGTCAACAAATTATTTCTGCAGGAAATGAGGACAAAACCCAATCTACTTCTCTAATTTGTTCAACACTGGAGTCAAGCAAATTCATGAATCTGCACCCAGAACCTGTTTGGTCAATCATTACTAATTAAAGCCCACATCACAGATAACTCTAAGATCAATAAAACACTTAAAAATAACCCAAAGGGGCATGGTAGAGTAGTGGTCTTCATTGCACAGTCTGCCATTGCACCCTGGCAGACACTGATGGGAGGGTTTACAGTTTTACCGCAAACAAGAGTTCAATCCCCCAAGGTTGCCAAACAATCCACTCCCCTTTCAGCACATATTCAGTTCTCCACTACCAACAGCCTGACCTTATGCCGATCATGGATTTCCCTGACTCATCACTACTGATTTCCCCACTGGCATGCATCCCACCTGACACTATCAGACACATTTCATCAAGACAACGGTCTCCCACCTACATACACAAATGGTTCCCATGACAGGGACCTCATCCACCCCTGAATTATTTGGGTCCCATGGCCAAGGACCTTGTCCACCCTTGGTTACTCAGAGCTGGAACCTCAGCTCTGAATCACTGCAACATGGCCACATGCCAGAGTAAGTCTTGGCCAGGATAGGAAAAGAAGGAGAAATGATGAGGGGCAAACCATGACATGGACTCAGGCCAGACCTGATTACACTGTCACATCCTAATAGTCCAACAACACAGACCTGGCATTGGAGGAGTCACACATCATGGGGCATCATGACATTCCATGTCTGCAAAGCACAACAGGAACCTCACTGGTTACAAAATACCCTTAGCCTTAAAAATCTGTACTAACCCTAACCTACCTTTGATCTGCCTTTGAGCATACTGCGATGTGACCCGCTACTATACATGCCACCACAATCTCTGCGAGGAAAGTTCTACTCTATAAAAAATTACATAAAAATAGATACAAACAACGCTACACCCTGTACCTTCTGGCCCGCCTCTTAGCTCTGTATTGTAGCTTGCCGGCGTTAAACAGAGATCATTCGTTCATTCATTCATTCGAAAATAACCCGAGGTCCTCCATCGGATGCCTAGCAGCTTTGGTTCATCAAAACTGAGCCCGCGCCGGATAATCACTTAATCACGATCTTGAAGTTTACTAGTAATCCTCTGCAACGTGCCGAAATAACATCAATTCAAACAGCTAATCCATGTACGCTGTAAGCAGTCTAAGGCATTCCCTGAAATAATGAGAATGGCATGCAACATGTTGAATATGTGTAATGCATAGTTGGTTGGTTATGAATGAGCGACTTTGTCATCACAATTTGATAAGGCTTAGGTTCCACGTGCTCCGGGAAATGGATTTCATTTGTCAGTGGGTCTGCGTGGGTTTGAGAAATACAAAAATGGAAAACCCGACCACCTCGATGACGAAGATCGTGACTGAGGGCGACCATATATGCATAATCTGATGCGTCGGTGTCTCAGTCATGCAACCGCATAAATCCTTCCTTTGCCATATCACTCTCCTTCCGATCTATATAAGCCTCACGTTTTACTTCATCCTCCTCTCATCTCTACTTTTCCCGACAACCCTGTCTTCTTTCCTACGACTTTTAACAGCTAATATCTTCAAACAACATCTAGTTGCATCAGTAGCTCCTGCATCATCATCCTTCACAACTACCCCATCTACTGAACTACCTGTCACCATGTCTTTGAAGTTTCTTCCCCGTCGCAGTGAGGAACGAGGCAATGCCGATCATGGTTGGCTCAAGACATTCCACACCTTTTCATTCGCCATGTATTTTTTCTTCTACGATATCTGTTTAACTTGTGAATGATTTCTCCAAAAAGGTACCAGGACCATAAACATGAACAATATGGTCCGCTACGAGTGATAAACGAAGACCGTGTCGCACCTGATACTGGCTTCGGAACACACTCTCACCGCGAATTTGAGATCTTTTCCTATGTCGTCTCTGGACAGTTGGAACAGTCAGTCCCATATCTCAAACTAACTGCCTCTTTCACTGATTCCTAATTCGACAGCAAAGACTCTATGGGTAATACGGAAGTCCTCAAGCGTGGCGATCTCCAAATGACCTCTGCCGGCACTGGAATCTCCCATTCTGAGAAAGCCTACGGACCAACCCAGGTCCACTTTCTCCAAATTTGGTCCCTCCCGCACACCTCACGCCTCGCGCCGAAGTACTTTACTCGCCATTTCTCAGACGAAGAGAAGAAGAACAAGTGGGCGTGTATTGTCGCGCCTGTTGGAGCCCAGGGTGTCCTTGACACTCGCGAGGGCGATGGACCAGCACCAGTCCACAGTGCTTTGAAGTTGTACGCCACACTTGCTGATAAGGGCCAAAAGCTGGAGCAGCCGTTGAAGGGGAAGAAAGCGTATGTGCACGTTGTGCAGACCTCTGGATATAATGCTAGGAAAGCGTTGGGTGCGATGGTAAGGATTGGTGGTACAAGTACGTCCGAGGAGTTAGAGTTGAAGGAAGGCGATGGCGCATATGTCGTTGTTCATGACGGTGGTGCCACCTTTACTCTCGAGAACATTGGCGATAAGGTCGCGGAGGTTCTATTATTTGATTTGGAGTAACTTTTTTTTCTTTTGATCAGGAGTATAGATATGTAATCGCTACAAATTGGCTATACTTGACATCGAGCGAGATTACAGCGCGTACGATTTTAATGTGAACCACGCCGATCATCACAATGAAGCCATTATAGAAATACTCATATGATGACCTGGGAGCTACTGTATTCAGAGCATTTTCAAGCCATCCCAGGGAAGGGAATCTCACATTGTGTATCTTATTGTTCATTCAACCACGATTACTTTGATATTATGAAAATGCCACTTCCTGGTATAGCATGAGTATATTATATTGAAAACATAGTCGACTTACTTCGAAATTCTAAAAACCAACTTGGATGCTTTTCGCTCGACTCTGATGAAGAGATAATTCATGGCGCATCGTCTCAGTCTCTCAGAGCGCTTTTCACGCATCTTGCCTATTGCGAAGTGGTTCGGATCCATGGCATCGTTCTTCCACGCGACTTACTTGATGAGATTGCTTCAGGAACCCTTCTGCCTCGCGTGGAAGGCCTTGGAGTTGGTGTGTCTACCCCTGCCATGTTCCTCGAAGCAATTAGACAGCGTCTCAGTCGAGAAGCTACTTCAGGACCGGTTCGTTTACGCACCATAAGAGGACTTATACCATACAAGGCATCTGCCAGTGATAACAATTATGAGCAATGGACGTTGGATTTGAGGGAGCTGGAGACAGCATATGGTGTTGAATAAGTACGATAGAAAATGCGTTTGATTTTTAGAACTTTGGTATTCCAAAATGAATGCCCTTTCCCTGTCTTTGTTGATGAAAGCGAGGCGTAACACATTGTCAACGCGTCAACGTTAAGCGAAATAGTATAAGATGACATCAGTTCTCATACGAGAGAGTACGTGCAGACGGCTTTCTTTGAAATCCTGCACAAAATTACGAAGGCGCAGTCACGCTACATCCATGACAATCGACGTTGACCATGACGATGATCCGATTCTACAAACTTCTCGCTCTTTTGTCGTTCAAGAGGGATGCAATAGCCAGTCGCTGAGTACTTTGAGTTCGACCATCACGACTTCGAACGTCAAATTACTTCCTCCCTGACCTTCTTCAAACACATGTAGTGGTTAAATGTCACCACTGCCACTAATGTAGGAGCTTGCCTTTGTGGAATTTGCATATCTTTGTGTTGCTCGAGGAAACGTTAAGTGAAGCATAGAGCTTCGGGACACACCTAGATAGATCAATCGAATAAAGCATCAGTATATTATTGTATAGGGTACAATATATCGTAAAAAAATCAAGTGTATATCAAAAGTGTCTGAATCTGCATGACTCTACCTCTGGATGATATGGATGAGGGATGTAACGATGGTTGTGGTGGCTGATGCTACTCTAACCACAGATGTCTAAGCCATATTACGCGTTGAACCACCTGAGGTAGATAGATTAAGACAAGTTCCCAACGAGGAAGAGGTGAAGAACGGGAGGATGTTACAGAGATGTATTGACTCACAGTTCACCGCCATCTGTGAAGTTCTCGAACTTCTTTTCTTGAATACACGTACAAGATGGGGACGCCACAGGGCAACTATACTCCCAACCTTGATGTTGATAGCTATAAAGGACGCCTCCGCATCAACTATGGCGGATCGCGTTATCTAACGAAGTGACGGACCCCATGTCTTTGAACTGAACAACCTGGTCCTTGCGAAGCGTCATCGCAAGTCCAAATGAATGAATTGGAGAGTCACTCCAACGTTCATAGAAGAAGCCTATCCACAAGATATTGTTATTCTTTGCGATTGAGCAGGAGATATAAAGGATCATCCTACCGCCAGCCCGGTCTAAGAACTCAAAAAGATGTGTATAAATAGGATGATCCCAGACACTGCGATGAGAGATCTCAAAGTTGTTCTGAGAACATCTTAGGTCAGCAAATGGGCTTTGTTGAAGAAAATAGATACATGTACCCACATACATGCATTGTTTCGTCCACTCGCTGTTTCCTGCTTCACCACGTATGGCTTTCGCCACACCTTCACTGCTGTACCATGAGAAGCCGAGATTGGCATCCGGTAGAAAATCGGCACGATGCTCGGCCATGAATGCAGATACATTCGACGCCAGCGTTGGCTGAACCCATTCTGCATCTATTGCTATCTGAACAAAGCCTGATATCAATGTTGAGTCAGTCAACGAGCTGTCTATCCACGCAGTGGACAGTGATGTACCATAGAGAGCATTATTATCGACCAGACGTTGAATGGGATCGTACGGCTACAGCGCGTTGACATAAGAGAGAGATTCTTACATGAATAGGCCAGGATCTCACAATGTCGCAATGAAACTCGATATCTGTGTCAAGCCGCCATAGCCACTCATATGGTTGGAGTGCCGGGTGATTCCAGAAGAAACCTGTGGCAAGAACGAACGAGAGTCAGTTAAAAAAAGGTCTTGTACTAAAGAAGGTAGATGCAGCGCTCATCAGATGTATCATCCCTTACCTGAATACCATCGACACATTGCTCGATATCCATGGGAGAACCTTGAAGCCTAGCGTCAGCCTAGTTCGAATTCTGCAAGAGCTCCGAATGCACCCAATCTTTTTCCTTGATGCCTCGACGAGCGATTTGTTGAGGAATTCTGGAGTGTCCCAATGAGATCTAGGTACCTCGGCTGAGCACTATCTTCAATGCCAGCTCAAACAGTTGGCCAGGACAAACTCACCAAATGTCGCTCGACCCTCAGTGATATGTGCTATTCGTTGCTTCTGCACCTCAGTGACCTGATCGTACTCTCCCTCTACCATGAAAAGAATATATGGGTATTTAAGCCTACGATTGAATCGAGTTTCCACGTTCCTAAGTGCCAACGTGGCTTGTTGCACTCTTGAGGGGGGCAATAGCATGAATATCACGCCATTAGGTTTATTTTCCCTATGAGGCTTCCAAGACTGAGCGAAATTCTTGGCTGATGACCATCCGTTGCGCCAGGGGAAGAAAGTAAGGAGGACGACGGTCACAACGAAGATGGCGATAATCGACCGTGGGCGTCGGATAACGGAGGACAGTGACGAAGACATGGTGTCAACGTGGAGAGGGGACAGAACAAGAAGGGGAAAGATTGAAGGCCTCGAAGAAGAGACGTCGTTCTAGTACGTTGTCTACGTACGAGGACGTCGAAGAACCTTGATCATCAGCGCATTGCCTGACTTGAAATGAATATCGGTCATATTTCGGTTATGATCGGATTTAGCCCAGTGGGTGAGCACAAGGCTGTTCAAAGATTACCAGAATATAGTCCAATGGAAGGGCACAAATTATAAGGAACAATTTCCTACTACCATAGGTTATTGCTCCCATCATCCTGACTGGGATAAATATATCAACTATGAAGCAGAGAATCGCGCAAATCGAATCGTTGGTTGATGTTTTTTCAATGATAATTCTTCCCTTGTCACAAGGTAAGGGGACAAAACAGAGGTATGCATTAAATATTTTTGCGTTTCGAAAGCGTTGTACCCCTTACGGGCAAACATATGTATAATCCCGAGAGTATTTGCATGCGATGGGAGACGTGAATGATGAGGTATTGCCCGCCTAGCTCAATCGGATAGAGCGTCAGACTCTTACTAGGCAGGTGTATCTGAAGGCTGCGAGTTCGACCCTCGCGGTGGGCTACTTTTTACAACGTTTGCTATATTATATTCATTCTTTTCATAGGTTCTACCTATACTGTGATTGTACCAACTTTGTGTAGCCCGCCTAGCTCAATCGGCCAGAGCGTCAGACTTTTAAAGAAGAGTATCTGAAGGCTGCGAGTTCGACCCTCGCGGTGGGCTTTGATTTTCTTTTTTTGGGTTACAAGGTGGGTTTGCTGAGCTTGAATTGTTTTTTTGCAACGTGGAAGACCAGGCCAACATGACTCCGGGCCGCTCGTATTTGGCAATACGCGAGAGTGTAAACAACGTTTCACGGAGGACGTGGCACGCGTCATATTACAATGTTCAACGTTCAACCGTGACATCCTGCTCAGCTGCCGCCATGTCCCACTCACACTCGCACGCGCCAGGTCAGACACACTCACATTCGCACTCTCATGAGCCTTCACAGAGCTCTGCGGGCCCCCATGCACCCATGTTGTCCACACCAGACCCCGCACTTCAGGCACTCATCGACGAGGATTTTAGACCTGTTGCACTATCACTTTCCGATGATCAAAACACAGCTTATTGCCTTGAACATCGTCTTGACAAATGTGAAGCTTGCGATATTGACTTCGGTAATCTCAACCGTCTTGCAATACTACTCGCAAACAACCCGAACCTCCTCTGTCCTCCACCGTCTAATATTGTGACACAGAAACTATCACAAATGGTGACCACGACGAAAGATGAAGGAAACGTATGTTTTCTTTGGAAATCTATGATATTACTCTCACGCATCTCCCCAGTCGTTGTTTAAAAGTGGCCTGCACACTGCCGCCGTAAACCGCTACACTGCTGCCGCCAACTTGGCCATCAATCGACCGCCTTGGGAAAATAACCAAGTTATGCGTGAAGAGCTCTCTACTGTTATTTCCAACCGCTCTGCAGCCTTTGCTGAAGCCAACGATTATATCTCAGCACTCGCGGACGCGGAAGCTGTTATTCAAATTCGAAAACCATGGAGCAAAGGTCACTTCAGGAAGGCGAGGGCATTGGTAGGACTTCATAGACTACGTGACGCAACAGAGGCTGTGAAACTTGGACTGTCATTTGAACCAAACAACACTGTAGGTCTTACGCACATCGCACAACCCCTGATCTATTAATGACTTTTTCAGGAACTTTCACAGTATCTCTCTGAAATTGAGAAGGCCATCGTCAAGAAGGGAGAAACAAAGCACGAGAAGGCAGAGCCAAAAAACGAGCAGTAGGGTGGCTGGTCGACAACGTGTCCTTTGGTCTTGTGTATAGTATTGTTCGTTCCCAGGCTACATACGAGTGTATCAGCTATGATACCACATTTATATACAACGAATTCTTTCAGACCCGCTGACTAGTTGTAAAGAGTTCTTTGCTTTGTCACACTCATTTGTGAAGGGCTCTGCCTATATCAACACCTTTCTTTCCGATCTTCAACATTTTGACTTCTATGCACCATACCAATTTCGTCTCTTCATGAATTTGGAATAGTAAGTAGGATTGGATACGCTGACTATCTTTTGAAGAGGTTAATCCTTGTCCGTTGATACTCACGAAGGTTACGGAACTCACATTTCCTGCGTCGTTGGATTGTATGTGCCTGACGACCAAAGTGGTACCAACGGCACTAGCGCTATTTGCTGTAGGACTTGCGTCACAGGCGGAGGTGGCTGCAGCTGCAGATGCGGTGATGGTAGACTGGCTAACCTGAGCTGCACTATTATCACCACTTGCATTCTGATTGCTCTTATCAGTGGACGTCTGCACGGCCAAAGGGGCCTTCGATGAAGGACATCATTCAGTGATTCCGTATATATCAAAGAGGTAGAACGTACCGTAGTAACAGTGACGGTGATCGTGTTGGCACTATTTTCAATGCTCGTTGTCTTGATACTAGTGGCTATAGATGTGCTGCTCTTGTTGCTGGCTATGCCGCCGTTGTTTCCATTGTTGACTGTGCTGCTAGAGTTTCCGTAGTTGGTGACCATGCCGCTAGAGTTTCCATTGTTGGCGACCGTGGATCCGTCGGGAAATCCTTTGACGATAATCGCCGGTGTATCTGTGACACATGGGTTGAGTGCAGACGAGGATGCATTGGGTGACTGAAATGCAGGGCTGGTGAGGTTGTCCCGACATGAAACTCAGGCGACCTACGAAGAGGACCTCGGTCAGAGTGGTGTTGTTGCTGTTTGCAACGTTGGCATCCGCTTCAGACTTTGTGTGCGATATCATAAGTAATTTCGTCTTAGACTTGTCTCGTGAACTCACTGTTACAGCGTTTGTCGTTCCTCGAGTCTTCAAATTAACAAGATTATGAGCAATCTTGTCGGCTTTGAATTTGAACAACCTACGAAGACTCGAGGAGAGGGGGCAGCGAGCGCCAACCTTACGACGCAGACAAGGACGGGAACTGTGTGAATGAAGAGCATTTCAAGAGTTCCTTTGGTATATTGTATGAAGGTGTTGATTCTCGCCAGAAAATTTGCGATGGCGCTCAACGCTTTGCAAGAGATCTTGTTGAAGATGAAAAAGCTGGCGACTGATGGTCGAAAGACTGCACTCGGGTTGAGCAGATCGTAGGCGCAGGAAAGAAACAGATGACTCGGTCGCGGATCGAGGGAAATGAGAAGAGATGAGGAGCGGAAAGGGAAAAAAAGGTGACCTGGCATGTATCCAGAACTCACCAGGCCCTTTTCAAGACCAATAACAATAGGATTGCTAAGGACTCAAATTAGCTCGAACAACGGGAGAAGTTTCTCGTGTGGTTACGGATATAGATGTGGCACCCGTGCTGTCAACCGTTTCACAAAGCAACGTACATATATGTGATACTAATTGTTGAGAGCTTGAGTCAAACTGGTTTGATATCATAATGACGGCAGGCTTCTGCAGAGTCAAGCGTATGGTTGTAGTTCTTTGTATACACAAGAAAGGAACATAAAGGATAGGTTTTCATTCCCAGCAGCTGTAGCTTTGAGAACAAGCGAGAAATAGGCAGCGAGAAGCAGTCAATATCGTTGGAAGACAGAAGACCTGGATGGACGGCATAACATTGTGTGCGAAAGAGTGAGAATGAGAATGAGATAATCAACCATCCTAGAAAATGAATCATCCAAATTATATCAGTGTCGGTTTTCCAATACGGAAACAGTGAAAAGGAGAGAAAGGTTCAGCTTCAAATCACGGTAGGGCGACCGGAGGTGACCGGCGAAGCTTCTTTCGAATCAAGTAACAACCATTGTGTAAGTATAGTATATCATTTCCGTTTCCTACTTCTTTCTCAACTCACGATCATATGGAAATCAACCTACTCGAATGATACTAATTCATCTCTCAACATCATCCATCAGCGCCATCTGCAGCAACTGATTTCAGAATAAATTGAGAACACCAATTACTTGAGAAAATCTCTGGTCAAACAATCAGCCGCACGACATAAACTCTCAACGGTGACCAGCCATCCCTACACTTCCTCAATCCTGTTATCTTCATCTTCTTCGAATGGTACAGAGGCAACCTGTCTCCCATCAACACCCTCCGGAACACCGACAGACGCGTCTCGAATGGTCTCAAGATTACTCTCGTCCATCTCATTTGAATCAGATGACTCCTCGCCCTTTATCAGTGTCACCAACCTCTCAATGTGTTCTGAAATCTACAGAACAAGTCCTTTCAACGGAAAAAGACAACACACAAGCAAAGCACACATACTTTATCAACAGTCTCTGCCAAATGTGCGGCGCGGATGATCTCGTATACACCGTGCTCGCGAAGATAATCGCGTCCCCAGCGCGTGTGGCAAAGGAGAAGTAATGTCTCAACGTGCATCAATCGAAGGGCGGGGTCGGGCTCACGCGTCTTTGTGGGCGGGAGGAATTGGAGTGCTTCCGGAAGCTTCTCCTGATCCTACGATAAGTGTATTAGCAACGTTGGCGATGTTGTGATTGCTCGATGGGAGGCTTACCTCGAGTTCAAATTCTTCGGGACCAGCAAGGGGCAAAAGGATGTATGGGAGTGCATCAACGCCTGGAGCGAGTGTTGTTGATGGTGGAACGGCAACCTTGTCCGTTTCTGGTGATAGGATCGCTTTATGACCAGGTGCGTGGAAAGCGCAATTTCTTAAAGCACATAGATCAGATAAAAGCAAAGAAATAGTCCAAAGATGAGACCTACTTGAGCGTTGATGCAACCCCCCCTCTGCGTATGGTGTCTTTGTGTTCCGTGAACGACACTAATTTGGAAAGAGGATAGTCTAGCTCGCCAGGCTTTGAGATGTTGGCAGAGTGTGCAGAAAGGAGGAAGTGACGGCCTGCAGGTGCCTTGACAACACTGAGAGAATCCTCAAATCATCAATAGCATCATTGTCGTACCACGCTGATATTCGCAAATACGCTTGCAAGGAAGTGCAAATCCCCTTTGCGTTTTCGTTTAGACGGATCAGGGTCAGTAGCAACAGTAGCAAATGCATCAAGTAGCAGTGGTAATGCCAGAACATCTTTTGCCTCGCCGGTAGGATATGGATCGGGGGGAGCACTGGTCCCACATCTTGACTGGGTCGCATAATAATCGGTATCTGGTATTACAGATACATGTAGGGAAATTAAGATGGAGCACGCTGCAGAGGACGAGGTAAGGTTTGAAAGGAGCATGGATGCCAGATCCGCGAGGATTGAGCCTGGATGCTATAGTCTCATCATCAGCCTCGTTGTTCGAGTAGTGGGCACTGAAAACGTACAATGATATAGGAAACGATAAATGTCAAGAAACTTGTTTCCGATAAAGATGCGACGATTAAAGGAGAGTCCGATAAGTTGACCAGGGCACGAAATGCATCATGGGCGATGCTCTAAAGATCAAGTTGCATTGAGACAGCCATGAACACGCATATCGTAGACTAACAAGCTGATCCCTACAAAGAATCTTCAGATCCCGAATTATATCTGTATCCTGTGGCTTTGCCTGAAGTCCTCCTCCCTTGAGTCCCGCGACAAATATGTGTCTATGAGGTGATCCCGGAGGTGTCTGAGGTAGAAGGTGAGACAATGCAATCTGGCGAACCTGGGGATTCCTGTCGCGCAGAAAAGGGACGAGCTGGATGGGGAGGTATGAGCCGAAATTTCTTGTCCATGCCAGTCTCGCTCACCTCACGAAGCTGGGCGTCCATGGTCAATAATTTAGATAATTTACCGAGCACGTGATGCTGAAAGACACGAGCTTACGTAAAGCAGCAATCCTTCACCGCCACCTGCATTGTTTCCGAACCCTCGACCTCCTTGACCTTCATGCAGCTATGGCGAGTTATAATACGACGCGTTTTGTTGAGGACTTGCTAGAGAAGACCGCGTCTCTCCCGCCTTCATTTACTGTTCATCTCCATCTTGAACACTGGACCCTGAACAACGGGTCAAAGTTTCTGTATAACAACCAAATTGCTGTTCGTCAACTCCTGGAGGATTTCATTGCAATCTACTAACAAATGAAATAAAGTCATTGTTAGATGATGTAAGAGCACACCGAATACCCGTGGACTTTTTAGATCTCTTTGAGGCAGCTAAGGTTCCGTTCTATGACGGTATGGGCGCTTATACTGGTCATTCTGAATCTCCATGCTCAATACCTATTTTCTTCGGTAGGATGCATGATAGTTGAGCTTTTGGACTACCGGCCGCAGCGAGGAAAAGAACCCCCGCCCGATAAACCAGAACGGACACGAGTAGTCCTTCATCCGAATTCGGAGACTTTATGGGCAGACGTTTGTGCTATGAATCATCGTTTCGGTGGTAAATGGACGGATCGGGATGCTCTCGAAGTTGAAGCGCGTCTACTTGTACGTTTTATCATGATCTTGCAGGGATCAAGTCTGACCTGTCTCTCCCTCAAGCTGGCTACTTCTGCACCACTCTGTCTTGACCCCAATCCACACCTTGCTAGAGTAGCCAATCATATAATGAGGGTGTCTACGCCCACAGTTCCGACATCTTTGAAGAGAAAGGCTGCAAACTTGGACCCAGCAGAGGACGAGACAGACAAGGCCAGAAGAGCAAAGATCATGTCATTCATGAACACGAGACAAAATAGGACAGCACCAAAGTCAGCTTTGCCGAAGATTTCTCATTCTATGGGTACTGATGCTGATATAGCTACCGAATGCTGGATGCTATGCAGAAATGGCGCGAAAAGAAACCAAATCTCGACCGAATACCAACACCTGCGTCGATGCAAGCCGCCTCTTCACCGACAAAATCAGCCACTCCATCCATCACCGTGTCACAGGCACAGTCTCCGGCTCCAGAAAAGGCCAGAGGACCGACTCCAGCCCCGAGCGCCACAACTGCGTTTTCGAGGGCCAACGGTTCTGTCACCCCTGTGCCTCAACCCTCATCTCATCAATTCGTTAATACAACGCCCACCAACTCGACGCCCGCCAGGCATTCTCCGATGCTCCCTCAAGTTTATCCAAGCGTACAAGCAGCGACAGAAGCAGCCAAAAGGACACCCACGCCTGCTCAAATCAAGCAGTACGCACCTTCGCCACAGCTACCCCCGGGGTTACCTGCAACTGTGCCTGCACCTGTATCCATATCCGTATCCGTTCCCGTCCAGCAACCCAAACAGAACCTACCGACTCCAGCGAACGCCACCTTTCAGCCTTCGGCAGCATTTATTTCTCAGACTCCGCGTGGTGGGATGCCAAAGGCAGCACCTCAGAACAATGGTGTCAAACTCACTCCACAACAGTATTCACTGCAGGGTTACGCCCACCGGTCACCGAACATCGTGGCTTATGCAGAGAGACAATCACAGGCACATGCAGTTATGATGGCGCAGAGGGCAGCACAACAAAACGGGCGGATTACGCCAGCGCAGCTCGGTCTCGGTCAAAACCCTTCAGCGGCCGCTCCTGTCGCTCGAAGCAGCCCAATGGCACCTCCCAAACCACTGGCAGCACGATCTCCGATGCCTCCAGCGACCCAACTTCCAGCGGCCCAGCAGCAACAGATTGTTCAACAGGCGCTTGCGATGCAACAACAACAGCAGCAGCAGCAGCAGCAACAACACCACCACCACCAACAACAACAACAGCTACAGTCACATATCGCCCAGCACCCTCAGCATACATTTCCGTCGTCATACAACCCCGCTCAGCTTCGCCCAGGCATCCACGGCAGCCCGCAGCTACACCTTGCGGCAGCAGCCGCCCAGGCCCAAGCTCAAGCTCAAGTTCAGGGCCAACGTCCGACAAGTGCCGCGGGGATACAGCAGCAGCAACAACAGGGGGTATTTATTCCTCCACAGATGTACAGCTATACAGCTGCGATGAATTATGCGCAAAGTCAGCAGATGACGCCTCAGATGGCGTCGCAGATACAGCAGCGCATGTTTCAGTACCCAGCACAGATGAACGGACAAGCAATCCCTCAACAAGTTCCGGCCGCGAAGGCAGCTGCGACGGGGATGCAGGGCCGGTGACACATGTTCGTTGTGATTGTGGATTGGGGATTGATTGGGGGTCACTTGTTCGATTTATTTGTTTTGGGGCGCCTGAAACCTTGTACTTTTTCTACCATACTTGGGGGGGGGGTAAAGATGCTGGTGATGTAGTGGGTTCTTTTTACTTTTACACAAAGTAACCCTTGTAATGTAGATTTTGACTCTGGTCCTGTAGTAATTATTTCGTATCTCATCTCAATGGAATGGATCCCACAAATTTGATAGTGCCTCGGAACAAGGTACTGCCCTTTCCCAAGTCTTTTTTTTTTACAAGATGTGTTAATCGACGCGCTCTGGCCCGACATTCCCGTTAATCAGAAGTTTTTAACAACCACGCCACGGTCCCTCACTATCTCCATACATACATCTCTTCAAGACACAACCAAGAGAGAAAACTCGGACACTGAGGAACTTTTCAGCCCCAGCCAATCGGCTTGTAAACCCCATCAAAGAAGACAGCTGCTGTTTTTTGTTTTTTTTTTTTGTATTGCCTCTGAAGGTTTCTCCAACAGAGAAGCCTTATCTGCCACATGTAGATAGCTCATGTTTATCTGCCCCTCAAGCAAGTGACAACGAGGTACGTTGTCATTGGCTGGCCAGAACGTTGTTCCGCTACACACGGGGGACTCAGCCCGGCGGACCTAGAGAAGTTAGAAGCCAGGCAGGTAGGGGGGTTACCCACTTCCACATCTCGGCATCGCGGGCCAGTGGCACTGCGATCTCCCTGCTATATGTGTGGTGTGTGTGTGTGTTCTTGGGAGTTCATACATAGTTTGAATTATGCACGATCGAGCCTTACAGAAATAAATGCTGTGTGTGTGTGAGACCGACCGACTGAGCGACTCTACCACAACCACAGCCATGGATTATCCATTATCATTATCATCTGCTTCGCAACTACCGACCGTTACAGAAATCAGTTGATTTATTGCAGATAGACGATTTATGATCATAAACCGGAAGTACGGTACGGGATTTCAAGGAATTTACATATGGTCCTCCCCCCCTCCCCCGGCCAATCTGATGGGGAAACAAGAAGAAAGAAAGAAACTATTACATATAGTAGTACTCTCCCCTACCCTACTGTGCAGTCGGCACCACCCCGAAGTCGGCACTTTTTGCACTTTTTGATATTTTGGAGGTTCGTCGCAGTTGCTCTTTGCCAGTGTAACTATAATGAACCATTCTGTACTTTCGACTTTGAAATGGAGGGAAAAAAAACACCCAGAGATAACCGAGTCTCCCTGGCAATGTCTTCTATATGTTTTTTTTATCTCGAAATAAGATGTATGTTTAATCCAACAACCAGTTTCAGCCACCACGAGACAGTTGTGTGCCACAAGTCACAAGTAAAGCCGATACTACTACTACTCCTCCTCCTCCTCCCAGTCCAAATTACCCTGTGCAAGACAAAGAAATGCAACAAGAAGTTGTCGAAATGATGTAGACTGGGTGCCGACGGAGGTTGAAAACGGCCCGTTATACGTTGCTAATGGTCAGGTGTGGAAGTGACACTTTGTGACCTGCCGACTTGGTGGGGGAGGGGGTTATGGCCGACTGCGCAGTAGGGGGGATAGAGAGGGGAATGGTTGTTGTGGAACCAAGAAGATCAAAGCCAGACGGATGCGGCGCTAGACCGTGGAATCAGTTAGCGTCGTCTAGATAAGCAATACGTGTCAAGGGGTATGCGTACAAATACCAAGATGATGTATATATATATATATAACACGAGTATCCCGCAAAGGAAGGAGTTGAGTCAAAAGTGTCTAACGACCGGCCAAACGTGTCAAGAATCAAAGAACCCCAATTGCAATCACAAACCCTGGAAAGTTTACGACAAAGAAGCACACCCCCTCCCATCAACCTATGCCCCAAAGTCTGAACAACAATAGAAAAAAAAAAGGCATGCCGGGTGACACCCATACCAATAGCAAATCAGCCTTCATCCATGGCTCCTCCGCGGCGACGACCAAATGGGGGCGGGCGGATACCCGCCTAGCCATGGGAGCCACGATTGTTTGGTTGGGACTTGAGAATTCAGAAGCGATGCGAGTGTCTCTCTCGCTTGGCTCTTGGTGGTTACGTACCGCGGACAAGGAGTGAGTTGACTCGCCAGGACGGCAATAATACATACATAGTCCGGACTCTCACAGCGCATTGTCCATGCCCGTTTATGATAAAAAAATCATCGACGCTCCGCAATGATAGATCCCCAAATACGATAACCCAGTCTGTGGAATGGAGAATGGACCGTAGCATATTCCTGATGGCCTTTCTCTTTCCCCATTTTTTGGTTTTTCGAAAGCAGAAATGATCTAGACGGATATCCTGTCGAACAAAATATTGAGTGACTCTCGCTCACGCACGCGGTAATGAGATCCGGAGCCGGTGAGAAACCCCGTGTACAAACGCACAAGTAGATGGAGACAAGTATAGCCAGTGGAGCCCCCCCTCTCCCCTTGCCGGACCCCAGCGAGCGGGTCATCAGGCTGGATGACCAGACAAGACTGGAAGAGATGGCCGCAGCAAGAATACAGCAGGGGGAACACGCCCAGGAATAACTTGTACACGTAGGAAAAGAACTCAGAATAGCGGTAGCATGTAAGGTAGGGAGGAAATAAATAACGACGGGACGGAACAAGGTGTGCGCAAGAGATAAGGACGAAGAGCCGAGATACGATGTGGTAAAATAAGCCGTGGCTTGTCAAGAAGGGGAAGGAGAAGACAGAAGACAGGGGCGATGGTGTGGGTAGAGATGAACCTTGCACGAGAGTGCGAATGGGGATAACGATAGGGACGTGTGTGTTGCTCGGGATTGGGTGTATGAAGAGGGCGAGGAAAGGTTGAGAATTCTGAAGATGTGACCAAAAATCCAAGAGACCACATAATGCGCACGCGTGGACAGTGCCGAAAGAAGAAGACAATAGAAGTGAACGACGACCAAATCTATCAAATCCACCGTAGGTGGAGGAGGTTGACCACCAAGAAAACAAAAGCCCACCGATATCAAGAAAAGAGTGAGAGATGCAAAGGCGTTGAATCCCAGACGTGAGTACGTCGAGGAAAAGTGTACGGGGTGCGATGACGGCGGCAGCACTAGACGGGCAACGACCTATCACTCCGTACCCGACTCATACTCCTCCTCTCCCTCCCCACTATCTTCACTATCCTCCTCTCTACCGCCTAGATTCATGATACCCACACCCCCAACCCTCCTCGCACCGACGCCACCACGCTTCTTCTTCTGCATCGGCTCACCGACCTCATCGCGCACGCGGCGCTTGATCTGCGCGAACACAAGGAGGGAGGGTGAGGGGTTGACGATGATCATGAGCGTGTTCGCGAGGACGAAGCGGACGAGCGACGTACGATTTTTGCGTAGACGAGTCCGCAGGCATTACACAGCGTACGTGGGCCTATAAGAGGAGGTAAGAATGGACGTAGTCAGCAATCGTTTTTGTAAAGGGACGGAAGGATGAGGAAAACAAAGAGACTCACCCATGGGTCCACGGCGCCATTCTGGCGTCTGGGTCGCCTTACACCCAAGACACGTCTGTGGAGTCTCCCCATTGATGCTTAACGCTACCCCAGGCCCTGCTCCTCCTGTCGTGGCTGCTACTCCTGCGCTCGATCCCAATCCCATACCCGCACTGACATTTGGAGACGTAGGCGACACTTCTTCTGTCTTCTACATCGAGCGCGTTTTACAGGTAAAGCATGACCACGACCAAGAGACCACGGAGAGAGAAACCAAGAGAGAAAAAAAAGGAATGAGCCTTGCACAAGATAGACACCAAGTCATCACAGACCTGCAATGCCACTCCCTGTCCCATCTGCGGCTGCGGCTGCGGCTGCGACTGCGGCTGGGGATGCACCTGTACTTGGGCCTGCGTCTGTGTCTGCACTTGGCCGTGGACCTGGGGCTGGGCATGCACCTGCTGTCCCCCTACCTGGGGCTGCCCTTGCACCTGGGGCTGCCCATGACCATGACCATGACCGCCATGACCATTGACCAACACCTTCTCCCTCTCCGCCTGCGCCTCGACGGTCAACCTAAGCGCGTCGAGGGCCTGGACGCCCTGCGCGGCGCTGGCACGCATACGATCGAGCTGAAGATGAAATTGAGACGGATGTTGTGTTGGGGACGTAGAATTGGACGGGGAAGTCGTAGTGGCGCTGTTGTTGGTGCTGGATGGAGAAGTAGCTGTAGATGTGGAAGTCATGTCATCGAGTATGACGCGATAGGCGTTTAGAATCTGGATTGAAAAAGGGGCATTGAATGAGTACAAGAAGAAAAGAAATAAAAGAAGATGGAATAGCCAGACCAACGCCGCAGAGCGCGGCTCGGACCGAGATCCAGACCGGGGTATGGATAACGTGAAGATGAGCGTAAACGTAAACGTGAGCCCTGGAACGAGGTTGGAAGCGACTGATGGCCCGTGGAAAGGGTCAAGGGAATAAAAAACGGAAGCAAAAGAAGAAGAGACGCGGAGATGGAAATTGCGCGGAAAAAAACAAGCAAGACAACTCACACTCATAAAATCTAATCTAACTGCCTGTTGCTGTTGCTGTTGCTGCTGTTGTTGAACCAAAGGACTGGCTGCCTCCCTCCCCTCCCTGTCTCTAACACTCTCCCTTTCCCTTTCTCTCTCCCTCTCTCTACTTGGACCCGGTCCCAGACCAACATGGCTATCTCTCCGACTCGCAGACGGGGACGCAGCTGTGGATGACGAAGACGCGGTGCTAGGCGGAGGAGGGGGGACGACATATGCTCTGTCGTCGTATGGGATCTGTTGCTGAGATTGAGGTGGCTGAGGATGTGAGGGAGGCTGATAATATTGGTGGGTAGGCTGTGGAGACGTCGTTGGAGGGTAGTGAGACCAAGGATCAGGAGACCATTGTGGCTGCTGCTGGTAGGGATACTGTGGAGGGGGATGATAATAGGAGGATGGAGGAGGACGGCGTGGAGGAGCAGAGTCGTAAGAAGAGGGAGGCTGGTAGGAAGAGGAAGAAGGAGGCTGGTAAGAAGAGGAGGAAGATTGGTAAGAAGAGGAGGAAGATTGGTAAGAAGAGGAGGGAGGCTGGTAAGAAGAAGAAGAGGACGACGAATAGGACGAATAGTCGTAGTTTGTGGATGATGAATACATGTATCGCCCATTGATCGTTCTTATTAACAATTATATAAACCCTTTTTTCAACTTTTCTCACAATCATTCAATCAAAGATAACTGATCCCTCTTATTATTTACTCATCTCTCGATTTCCATTGAAGATAATATTATTCATCCATACCCTCTTATTATTTACTCTTTTGAAGATGATATTGTTCTCCTCATCCATACGACCCCGACTCACCACCGCACTCCCTACCGTCCCCATGTCGCTCCATTCCTCTAACCTCACCCTCCCATTCACAATTCTCCTCCTCCTCCTCCTCCTCTTCCCCGTCCCACTCAGACGACGACTCCTTTGCAACACTTCCAACTCCACGAGCCGCTCTCTCCCGAGCTCTCCTCCTTCTCCTCAGCACCTTCTTCCGCGCCCTCACAGCCCTCTTCAACGCCCCCTCATCCCCAAAAAATAGCTCATACTCACAAAACGCGCAGATCCACTCTTCCGCAGGGTTGACACGCGTCGCCGGTGTTCTGTCCCGCCCCCGACGCACCGGAATATCCGCACCAAGAAACCTCAACGGCAGCGGGCTCAGCAGCTCCGCATTCTGAACCGCTGTGAGGACATTCGTCGCCGTCACTGTCGACGACGCCAAAGGCAGACGTGAGGGGATATAGTTTCGCAGATGATGCGGATTCGACGCGTTCGCAAGCGCACTACGCTTCTTCTTCTTTCCTTTGCTCTTCTTCTCCACAGTCTTATTCTCCACCCCAGCCTCAACCTGATGCCGAACAACTTCCCCTGTCACAGGATCCAAGAACTCTGCAGGCTGTTCACCAGCCTTCTTCCCCGCGCCCCTCGCTGCCTTCTTCCCCCCCTCTCCTCGTCTTCCCGCTTTTCCTGCCTTCCGCCTTGCAACCCGAGCCTGCCTCGCCAGCTCCACTTCAAACTTTTTCCTTAGTCTCGCCACTTCCTCACGAATCCTCCGCATCCTTTCCGATGCTGTGATACGAGTCAGAGTCGACATGCAAAAAACAAAACGCATTACCAACACTTACCCTCACACTCCCAAACGAACTCGAACCTCCCCAACACAGGAAACGGCACCTGATCAGGATGGCGCCCCGTCCGTCTCACACTCCTCTGTGCCCTTGTATTCCTCCTCCTCGACAATCTTACCCTCGCCTTCACTTTCGCCGGACCCATAGTATTCGAAACCAACGACCCCAACGCGAGTTCCACCGCAAGCTCCCCTTCCCCCCCTTCTCTATCCCGCTCGCTCTCGCGTCCCAAATCCCGTCTCTGGGCCCTCAACGCCTCCTTCCTCGCCACACCCGCCCGCGCAGCGAGCAACAGCTTTCCAGGGTTCTTCCGCAGAACCCGCACGTGCACTTTAAGTCGCTTTTCAGAGTGATGCCCCGCGTCTGCGTCTGCATCTGTGTCGGGAGCTCCTTCTGTGCCTTGGACATGTCCCTGACCTGGGTCTGCTGCGAGCTCACCATCAGGGTGAGCTCCTGGGTCGCGAGGAGAAGACGGAGGATGGTACGCCTCCGCGGGGCCCCCCTCATTCTCCCCTACGTCCGAGAACGGACGGGTGAAGTGCGTGTGTGGGGGCGAGTGTGAGTGGTGCGCAGAGGGGACTTTACGTTTCTTGGTGTTACCTTGGTGCATGAGACGGTCTGCGTCGGTGTCGTCCGCTTCGAGGTCGAGGTCGACGTACGGTTCGTCTCCCCCTTGTACTTCGTTTTCCGTTTCCGTTTCTGTTTCCGTTTCTGCTTCAGTCTCGGTCTCCGCTTCTGCGTTTAGTCCCCGCTGCCCTTGCAACGCCTCTCCGCCGGGTCCATTCACAGTCCCGTTGGGATTAACGTTGATACCAGCGCCAGCACCGACACCGAACCTCGCAAGTTCAGCAAGCGACGCCGCTAGGTCCGCAGGTGCGGGGAGGAGCAGCGGGTCGATACCCGCGGCGAGAAGGACACTGTGCAGCTGTGCTTGGATAGTCGCTGCGTCTAGCGAGGGAAGCGGCATTGCGTGCGTATGCGTATGAGGAAGGGCTTGGGTCTGTCTTTGTCGATAAGCAATCCCATCGTCCCCAGGATATCCTTGTCCTTGTTGTCCGTATCCATATCCATATCCATATCCATATCCGTGGCCATGTCCGTACCCCTGTTGTCCTTGTGCATGAGCATGAGTGTGCCTCGCCACACTCAGCACGGTGCCTGTGCCGGTGCGCCGACGTTTAGGAAGGGGCTTGATGCGTCGTAGGGTAGGTGAGGATGCAGAGGGGGACGGAGAGGGTGTAGGAGAGGGCGGTGGATAGGAGGGGACGTCGAACAGCGGGGTAGGGGTGCAGTAGTGAGGGTGTGCGTGCGGTGAGGGTGGCGGTTGCGGTTGAATCGGCATCATTGCTGTTTTCTCCCCCGTGCGTTCAGAAATACAAGTAAAGTAGATATGTACTTATGTAAGAGGAAGGGGAGCCGGGGGGGAAATTCTGTAGTTTCCCCAAGTCCAAGAATTCGAAATGCGGAGTGATCGGTCGGGATCGATTCGATAGCGGATTTTTTTTTTTTTTGATGGGGGGCGGGGTGTGCGTGTGCGTGTGCGTGTGCGTGGTTTTCGGGTTTCGATGGGCACGGGTATATGTTTAAAAGTTTTGATTTCGAGACGGGTGGGAGCGTGCACAAACGATGAGTGATGACAGACAAGGACCAACAAAAAAAAAA